>VFFE01006711.1:469512-620960 GCA_008921705.1 Burhinus oedicnemus
CCCCCCCCCCCCCCCCCATCATTACCTTGCAAAAGACTTTGTAACTTTCCTGTACTGTTTAGTATAAACTAACACAAGCCCATATCTGTGAGCTTGGGGTGACCAGAGAAATCCCCACAGGCAGGAATGCACTAGTGCTCTGCTGTGTCTTTAAGCATTAGCAAAAAACGAGTATACCTGGGAAAATGGGTGAAGTGTTGCAGCTTGTTGTGTACAGCAAACCCTCACATAGGCTTCCATGGTATGAAGGGTGAAGCTATAGCAGAATCCAAGGAGCTCCTGCCCTCTCTGGGCCAGCCCCACACCTCTAGCAAGCCATCTCCAGCTCAGGGCAGAACTTGCTTTCCTTCCCACACCTCCTCAATCAGCAGAACTTATGAAAGGTCTTCTGGTGCTCAGTCTCACCCTCTCATGCTGTCTGACATGGGGACACGAAGCATGGCCACAATTATATCAGTTGATATCACTCACAGGAATACATGCCACCAAAGGCAGCTAAACTGGTATGTTTGGCATGATCAGAAACATGTACTTGTCAGTAGGATAAAAATACTGCTTCAAAATAATAGACTCCTGCTGTCGTGGTGGTTTTGGCAGGTTAGGTTGAAGGTTGGACTCGATGATCTCAAAGGTCCCTTCCAACCTAGACAATTCTATGGTTCTATGATACTTAAGTGCCGAAGCCTTTATTTTCAAAGCAAAAAGCACTGATCCCACAAAAGAGATTTTGTTCACAGACCTTGGTGGGGTTTTATGCTTAACAAACAGTATGGAATTCACTATGTAACAAGTTGTACATCTATACAGACTTGCCCATACCACGCTGAGGGAGTCCTCCTTTCAACTTTTAGGTACGTGCAACCTTAGCAACTTTTTAAGAACTTATTCATGACTTGACTCTAAAATCTGTCACCTCTGAAGAGTGACCTAACCATCAGACAACCTTTCGTATTGATGCAGAGCTTAATTTTTTTTTTTTTTTTTTTTTAAGGAAATTGTCATTCATTTTCATTCTGCATCTAACTGTAATATCTGAAACCTCTGTATCTTCCATGGAGTTCAGACAGCATTTTCGGTCTACTACTCGGTCTACTACTCCATTCTCTTCCAACATAACATAAGGACTTCTTTTCTTGACTCTCACCTAACCAGAGAAGTGGAACTTATTTACATCAGTAGAAAACATATTCTTCTCCGTTCAGCTAAAATATGGTGCATTGCTATGCTTCCAGTAAATAGACACGGTCCATTTTGTTTCAATATTAAAAGAATGTTCTTTTCACTGGAACGAAGGTGCTGATAATTGGCCCAGCACATTTCCTTCAGGCATCTGTTAAGCTAATTACTGCTTAAGCTTACAGTCCTGCATTTTTTTCCCTACTTTGTGAGGGAAGCTGGAAAAAAAAAAAAAAAAGCAAGCTGCTAAACAGAACTTCTTGTTTGTTTGTTTTAACATAATGATGGTCATGACGAACTCTTTATTGTTTGATTATTTTCTGGTCGAACTACCCACAGAATTGGGATTGCTAAATTTTAATTTTGCAGCAGCTTATAACTGAATGAAAATTTTAATTGGCTGCTTGGTGTTTTAAAGCAAAAGATTAATCTTTGTGAATCATCCTAACTGGCAGGTTTTAGTGATCCAAGTAATTTACTTACATAATTTATTTCTTTGTGTTTGAAGGAAAAGTCCATATAAATGCCATTATGTGAAATTTCCATGTAGCACAATAATTGCAGGCAAACTTATGCCTTCAGAAATTGATCTTCTAGAAGATTTGGGATCACAAAAGAATATTTTTAAAAAGTCTGTATTTCTTTCCTCTCCAATAAAAAGGACTTTAACGTAAAGCACAGTATTTAAAACATTACAGGCTGGGTATTGAACGTAACGGGAATTTTTATCTGAAGAAAGCACAGCACAAAAGCCGAGGCCGGGGTTTAGCCTGCTCTGAAGTCCTCTCTCGCGCGCCCGTTTTACCAGAGACACTGTGCGCGTACAGCAGCGAGCCACGGCACCGCTGCTCTCGCCGGGTGCAGCCCACCGCTCTCTGGTTGCACAGCACAGACCCCCGGGCTTAGCCTGGTTGAAAGACCCCGCTAACACCAGCAAAGCGTTACCAACCCTGTAATGTGGGCACCCCAGGTGTGTAATCAACAACACTTGGCATAATTATGACTAGCCATTGTGGGAATTGTACTCTGCCTCTGTATTTCTTACTCCCCTTCCCAGTCTCAAAGGCGATGAAAAGCTCGTGAACTCAAATGTCAGGAATGCTTAGCTGATTATTTTGTTGGCAGTATACTGCGATTACCTTTCCTCCCTCTCCTTAGGTCTTTGCTGTAAGAGATTTCAGAGTGCATTGCTGAACCCTTGGAAAAAGAGGCGCCACAATGGATGGCTTTTCTCCTGATGCAGGCAACTGAGAAGGAAACCACATATGACAAACGCTCATTTGGCTAAGCATGAATCCTTTATTACATAAATCAACTTCATGTTGTTTATGCAGTCAGTATAAAAATTCACTTACAGATTTTATTTATTTAACTGCACATTTTATTCCACTTAGCGAATAGAATCTGCCTGACCTTACATGCACTCTGCAAATGCGGGCCGGGGAGTGGACTCTTCAATAGGACAGAAAAAAAAACAGCTATTTCTCTCTCCAATCCTTGAAAATATATTCACTAGAGCATCCCCATCACTCATAGATTTCACTATTGCTGGGAAGGATATATTAACTGCTTTTACATCCGTGCGTCCCACCTAAGGAACGAGTTTCCCAGATCTCATAACCCCAGAGTTTTAAAATCTGACAGAATCAAAACACAGATTTCCGAAGCTGAAAAATTTAGTCATAGAGTTCCCATTAATTTAAAAGGCTAATCTATTTCAAATACTAAAATCTAAACTTTTTTAATTGCATCCCAGTCCTGGACATGAATTGTACAGCAAGCAACTGATTTAATTTATTTTCTCAGTAATGTTTAGCCTTTCTTTTAAACAAGTACTTTAAAAATGTTTTTCATCTTTCGAAACAAGATGCTCAGGAAATTTTTTTCGTTGCTATGCTGAAAAGCAGTATTCATGTGAACACTTTATTTCTGAATTCTCTGCACTACTTTAAGTCTCAGCTATCAACGAGGTAAGTGATAAACAGAGCCCATTAAAAGAAAAAACAAAACAAAGCAACTCTTGGCAGGTAGAAGTGGGTGAAGAAACAGTTCGCAAATTATATCAGAGCAGGTTTTCAAAATGCCCCGCAGCCATCAGCTTCCAGCATTTGCAAATGCAACATCTGGTCACCTATTTCCAGACTTAATTGGGAGTCACTGGGGGTACTGAGATCTGGAATAAAGATCTTTTTGAAGTTTGGTCTGTATTTTTGCTTAAAAACAGCTATGTTGGGTTGCAAAGTCAGCATTTGCATATTGTTGAGTATGTGGAATGCTGCTGTCTTTCCATTTCATCTTGCAGAGTCCTAGAGACAAATTCTACATGAATTTTAAGACTGTGCTTTCTGCCAGTGTTTACAAGGCAGGAGGCTGTCACTGCAGTTTATACCGCATCTAATCAATGCTCAGGGAAGAATTAAAGCAGTTATATTTGCTATTAAAAAGACATGGGTGGCTAGATAACTTTGATCTTGGAGTCTGCTTAGCCCTGGCAAGGAATGTCATTAAAAGCATCCTGCCTTGGAATTTCAAACTTTTTTTTTTTTTTTTTTTTTAAAGTGACTGAGATCTCCCTCTTCTTCTCCCCGCCCGATGAGAAAAGCAAGAACCAGCACTGTCAAGCACTGGAGATAAAAGAGCGTGGTTTCCTAGGAACACTTGCAGACATGGAAGCAAAAGTTTGTGGGATAGCTTCATTTAAACGAGTTTCAAACCACTAGCATAATGCAAATGCACAGCACCACTGTAGGCAATAACAAATACAGATTGACCCTTCTTCCCTAAAAATACCAAAAATGAACTGCTGCGTCTTTTCCTACAGGCAGGTGCGAGGGAACTGCTGGAGTAAACACAGCCCATCACAGTCTTACTGACTAAATTTGTGCAATGGCTTTTGGTTCAAAACAGCAGGGTCTGGCATTACGACAGCCCTCATCCGTCAACTCGGGGAATTATGCAGGCAGTCAAACCAAGGTGGAGCGCGGGCAGACCAAAGCAAGCATTTTCTGTCTGCGCTTCATAGCACTCTTGCATGTTGTCAAGCCTATTCAGCAAGAACTCCTCTGATCTCCCCATACCTGAGCAAAATCTGCCTTTTGATCACATACAACTGACCCAGTTTTCCAGGTGGGCTCAAGGAGGTATCGGGGAGAGGGAGGGAGGGAAGGACCAGAGAGGGAACAAGTGGCTAAAGCCAGAAAGTAATTCCTTGTGACATGCTTTATATTCGGCTCTTCCCATCCTTCCTACTACCTTCAGCTTCTACAACCAGAATTCAGTTAAGCCTTATGGAGTGCTGGTTCTTATTATTAACTTCATAGATTAAGATTTTCAAATGTCAAGCACAGGATATGAAAGTAATTGGTGCTTATGAAGCGACACATAGTCAAAAACTTGTATTGGTAAAATAAACTGCACTTTAAAGATATATCAGTTCTTTTTTGTGGAGGATAAGTTACATGGAATAGGTGTATAAGAAAAACCATTCTTTTTAATCCCCAACCCCTAAACTTGCAATTGCATTTTCATATTATATATAAACTCAAGGAGCATCCTGGTTTATATGTAATCTATAAATCATTTGAGGTATGGGCAATTTCCTTTGATCTCCTTGCACTGCAGTCAGCACAATAAAGTGCAGGTTCAGAGCTACAGCTCTCAAAAAGTCCATGACAAAATAAGAGACCTTTGAATGTCTTGCTTGAAAGTGTGTTAACAAGTCTGGTCAGGGATCAGACCAAGCATGCAATTATGAAAAATTTGTCAGGGCAGCTAAAAGCAAGAGTGGGTTTCAGCCAGCAGCTCTCAAATTGGGCGACATGCGGACTCATCAGCAAAGCAGCAGCCATTTGGCCATCCGGCGACTGGCCGGACACTGCCACAGCCCAACAGTTTTTTGACATGCAACTCTCTGCACATCCCACAGCACCACCTCCCTGCTCTGGCGGTAACGGGTAACCCACCCCTGCATAAAGAGCAGCTTGCAAATCTACAAAGTAATGAGCAGTCCCGAATATTTCCTTTGACTAATCCTGTGATATGATAGCAGCATTTGCTGATCTGAGCGTAACGTGGCAGTACAGATTTGCACCCATAAGCAGAGCAGGAGGCTGACATGCCAGGGTTACCCAGCAAACATCTGAATAACTGAAGAGACACACCTCATCACTGCATAACTCATTGTTTGGAAACAAAAATCAGTCCTCTCTGTTTAGTCCATGGTATTTTCTAAGCTAAGTGACAATGACAACTGAATTAAACATCAAAGTAATAAAGTAGTCACTAATAATGCTAAATAAGGTCCAAGTTCAGCAAGGTGCTGCAGCCAACTGCAACGTTAACGGACGTGCAGTTTCTGAAAGAAGTATTAACAACTATTGTGGGCTTTTTCCGAAGAAGCTTTTTCTGTTGTAGTGGTGTGACCATGTTTCCACAGCATTTTATCACCTCAGTCTTCAGTAGGTTGCTAGCACTTCCACTTGTTTGGAGGGATTTATAACACAATTGCACCTTAGCCTCCAATGCAGAATTGTGCCTATAAGCCAACACAGGCTGTTATACTCTCCTGATATGAGCTGGGACGGTGTCGAGACCTGGCTAGGGTTTTACCCTTTCACAGCCATGGAAGTGAGGGACAGGTTTTTCCTGGGGCTGGGAGAGCCTGAGTGGGAGAACCAGTAGCCCCATAAAAGAAGCTGACACAGCTCCAGAGGATCAGTCAAAGCAGCAAGCAGACTGCAGGAAGCAAGCAACATTTAAAAGGCTTTTGAGAAAATAGCTGCAGTTTCAGCTACCACATCAACAGAATGGCCCCCCACACAGCCCTAAAACACATGAAATAAAATACTTTTCTTACAGTGTGCCAGGAAAAGGACTGAAACAGCTATCAGAAGGAGGGTGCATCCTCCTTAGCAATTTATTGTGTAGTGGCAGTGCCTTTCTGACACAAGGCTCCTTGGTGTCTATTTTTGAAGTGCTTTAGATTGTGCTTTACAACTCCCCCAGCTGGGCGCGCCCCAGAGAAACCCATGCAGAAGCTACACACCAGCAAACCTACCAGTCAGGCGAAGATCATGAATGCAAGACCCCAAACCCCAGTTTGTAAAATCAGACTTTGAAACAAGATTACCAGTCTGGCCCCAGGTGACACAAATGATCACTAGGGATGACAGGTCCTTGAACTGTACTGCTTCCCTCTACAGCATCTCTTGTAGTGCTAAACTGTTTGCTATTGCAGGTACGCCCTGGGGATCCTACAAGAAAATATTTCACAGCAATTATTTGATGCTGCAGAAATTACTGCTGATGGTTAGTCTCAGAGCTGTATCTCCAGTGCGTCCCTCCAGCATTGGCTATTCTGATCCCCTGCATTAACATTTCTGTTAAGCCTTCACTCTACACTTCTGGGAAAAAGCTTCTAACTTTGTCTCTCAAGCTAGGCAGTAAAGATTTGCATTCGAGGATGTTAAAAATGCAAGGTAACTGTAGACACGGAGATCTACATTATATACCAGAGACTTGTTCTTCCACCAAGTGACCCTAGCAATCTCTGCATTCTGGCACTGCTGCTCAAAAAAACCAATCTTAGGGACAAATGTCTGAATCTAAGATTTTCTCAGGGAAGTCATGATTTTGCTTCAGATCAAGGCAGATGGAGTGATAAAATACATCTCTTCAGTCAGTCTCTTTGATAACCTTGTTTTTTTATCCTCAGAATAAAGTCAGAAATTTTTGTGGGGTTTCATTTTCACTTTCCCTCCCTCTCTGGTCTAAAAACAAACCAGATTTCCAAAGATGAACTGATTCTTTTCTATGGCCTAAAAAGACTAAAATTTCATTTCCCCACACACAATAGGCTCTGCACATCATATCTCAATACCTGAAGCTAGATTTTCGCAGAAAGTGGAATAAATAGAATGTTAAACTTTTAAAGAAACAGCTCTTAAGTTTAGAGCTTATATAATAATGGGTTTATTCTAAAAACAGATATTGAAGACAACAGCCAAATCATATGTCCTTATTTTAGCAGAAGAAAGTGGATGAGAAAAGAGGAACTAGATCCTTCACAAAGAGAATGGAGAAAAAGCTGATTTGAGAAAGCTCTGGGGGTCCTGCTTTGCTGCTTACTGGGAGGGGGAGTTTGGGACACATCAATCCTTCCCTTTCATTGTGCTTCCTGGAAGAGTAGCTCAGCCCCTCCATTCAAACCAGAGCTCGTTCACTTTTGTTCCTGTCTGAAAATTAATAATATTAACCCATAATTATTGTTCCATCAAAGTTATCAGGTACTACTGCTAACTCTGAATTCAGTCACATATCCAAAAAGGAAGCAGGCCAAGTATTTATATATCTATGTTTCTGCAGCACCTGTGACTCTTAATTAAAGACCAGACCTCCTTGCACTAGCTGCTGCAAACACCAAAAAACAGAGTGGGTTCTGGTCCCCAAGGGTTTGCAATCCAAATGTCAGAGAAGAGACAGCAGGTGGGAAATACAATGGAAAGTATATGAGCACCACAGAAAGGTCTTTCTTAAGCCACAGAAAGCATGTCTGCATAAACATTTTCTGAGCAGCATGTAGTTTCTGATAACAAGATTAGATTGCTCCTGCCCAAGACACTAGGAGGTGGCTCTTTCCTGCAGAAGACCGTTGTTCACCTTTACTGAGGGTAACCACCTAGAACTGTGATAATGGAAAGGTTGTATAAATACAGGTAGCAATAAACTACTGCAGAAATACATTGCTTCCGGGCTGGAAGTGACTACCACCACTTATAAATCGGCAGGTTCTTGCCATCAAGTGAGGCTTCCCTTCTCACCTCATACCCCATCATCCTGCTGTTCCCTCCAGGCTCTGTCCCCGTCACCAGGCTAAGCAGGTAGTTAGCAAGGGAGGTTTAGGTTCAGGGTAGCTTGTTAAGTCAAGGCGGAAATTGCAATAGCTTTCATGACAGCATAAAGCAGCATTTCAGGGTTTGTTGATTCTTGCATGGTAAAAGGTATTGATCACAGATTGTGGAACAGGAAATCATGCTTCAGGTGCAATAGGTGTGGTATCAAGTGCAATTATCCTGGAGAAAATATGAGAGATTGTGTATTAAAGCTATTTTCTTGTAGCAGCTTGCCTTTTAACTCTTCTGTAGCATCAATTGCTATGTTAGGAATACAGTGAACTGTTTCTCTGAGCCCTCAATTGGAGAAATTGCCTTTTTTCTTTTAACTCTTCTTCCCAATTCTTTTGCATGCTTACCTGCTGAAAAGGCTGTTAAAGGTGAATTTACAGAAAGCCTGATCAAACCAGCCTTCCAAAGGATACATCTCATCTGGCAAATATTTTCTTATTACAATAGCATTTAGTAACTGTTTCCGCACAGGAAAGAAAGGCTCCCATTTCAGGCTGAGTTGTAGCAAGCATACCCACATCTCATGCAGCTGACCCACACATATAATGTCTGTGCGCAACTAGCTGTTCTTAAGAAAGAAAATGGTCCAGTCAACACGCTGCTGTGCATGAGCTTTTCTTCCTGCTTAAAATGCAGCACCCCAAAACATATGCTTTGGGTACCACGATCACAAGGTACCTGTGAGCTGGTCCTCAGAGAGAAACATATTGTTTCCTACATTGCAAAGGCAGCAAAGTTAAGGTAAAAAGTGTATAAATGAGAAAGTGAAAAGCCAAACTCAACCTCTAGCTATAGCTTAGAGTAAGGCAAATAGAAATAACTCTCCTTAAGGCTGCTTCATCAACATTCATTATGACAAAACCTCTTTTGAGGGGAAAATTATTCTAGCTTGTTTGAGCTATGACTAAGGATGTGTAAGTGACATCACTGTGTATTTCCTTCATGGCCCTGATTCTTAAGATAATGCATCCATTTTCAACGATTTAGTGGTACTGAACAGCATTGGTAAGACTATTCATAAATCTCTGAGGTAAATTGAAACACAAGCTTGCAAAGAACAATAAGTGATCAAACAGTCCCCTGATGATGCACAAAACCACATACATCCCTTTTCATGACTATTTCTTACCTGTCAAATCCACTTGCTTACCCTTACCTACCTCCTTTACTTTAGAACCTCAGTTCTCTAACAGACTTAAATCTTTCTCTCAGCCTTGATTTATGAGCTGCTGTCTTGTACCTACCATGTATATTTGTTTGTTTGTTTGTTTGTTTTATTCCGTTCCGTTCCTCTCCTCTCCTTTTTCTCAGCTGTAGCCAAGCACAAAAGGTCTTTGTTAGCAACACCTGAAACCTATAGCCTCCCAGTTCCCATAATACACTGGAACACAAGGGAAGAAACCTATACAAGCCTTTTTTCTTAGGTGCTTTTCTATTTTTAGTGAGAAAGACATGTTTAAGGATAGGGTATGTGTTTTTTTGGAGTTAAGACTACAGCAAGTTTTGTAGGATTAAGTTCAACACTTCAGACAAGTGAGATCTTACAGAAAACGCTGAAGGGAGTGAGCTAAGGGATGGTGGAAAGGAAAAGGACTAGTAGCTGTTTAGTTCAGCTGTAGGATGTTAAGAGATGAACATTTCAGAAAAGCTCAATCTTGATTTTAGAGTACCAAGTGATTTCATAAATAAATATCAGCTTATTTTGAGAAACCTCACATTTTAGGCTAAAATCTACCTACATCCTGGTACTACTTGAAAGGTGTTTTACCTAGCAGTGGGGTAATCTATAGCTTTATCCTTAGAGACTACCAATGCTGCCTGCTCTCCTTAGACATAGTAGTGTATTACTGCAGGAAAGGTGGTAACCCAGGTTTCTCACAGCTTCCTATAAAAAGTGTTGATATTTGTAGTGAGGTTGCAGCTGTGATAGTTTAAGAATTGGTGGTTTATAGCTTAGAAAAAATTCTCAATATTTAGGGAATTGAAATGTTCATCACTGATTATTTCTACTGGTACGTGTTCTCTTCTTGCAGTTTCTTTTCACAAGAGGAGCCTCAGGGATCTTTGTCAGGAATATTGCTCCCTGTGGAGGGGTTAAGGACTGGTTCTCAAGCCCTAGCACGTACATTTCTAGTGCGTAAGGTAAAATCCTTTGCAGAGCCCTTTTACTCTTGCTAGTATCTGGTTGCATCTAGCAGAACTTTGGAATTTTTCATTCTGTTTCTTTTATTATTTAGCTTCAAGGGTGCTGAAAGAGAGAGACTGGGTAATACCTATTTTGTAAGTACATAGTCATACTCAGTTCCTCTGTGTTTGAACCCAAGGGTTTCTGGGGCTTGTCTTGTGTGCTTAAGTTTGGCAGATGTCCATATAATCAGATTCTTCATTTTCATGACTTCTTTACAGCCAAAATTTCATGTGGGAGGGAAACATAACGAGACAAGTGACTGGAGTCTCTGTCACACATATGCCACTTGGCAGTGCTGGGTTGCTTATGACCAGATTATTTGGAGGAATAGGAGGAAAGACTGACAAACACAAATCCACACCCTAATGTAATTGAGGTAAGGGACTTTGTACAGAGAACAGGATAAACTACACTTGTATCTTGCTTAGCAATAATAGCCTAAGCATCCTCAGCAAGCGCTCACTGGGGAGAGGGATTCTCTGTAGTGGATTAGCCTGAAGAAATATAAAATACTGTACCTGGCTCCCACACGTGGTGTGAGGCTTAATAACTATTTGCAACACAGTTGAAGATTCTGGCAGGAAAGGGGCTAGTACAAATGTGAAGTGGTATTATCAATCTAATGTGCTAAAAATATTCTTTTCTTTACCTCTGACAAAGCGTCTTATTAACAAGCTATTTCACAAACGTCTAAATGAATTCAGTGTAAAATGATTTATTGCCATGCTTGCAATAACGAAAATATACACATATTCCCAAAGAAACAAACTCTCAAGGTACAATCTTTGGCAAGGTTCATAAGTTCTGTTGTTACTTTAACAATTCTTTTTTTCCTTCTGCCAAAGCAACTTGCCCAAATAAAATAAGACACGGCCTGTATTTTTTTCAAAATACTTTATTTCTGTGTGTATTAACTGTTTGGGATAAGGTAACTTCAATTGTCCTGCAGTTTTAATGCAATTAAAATTATTATGAAGGTCAAATGTGCAGGAACTTATCTTGAAAGTCTGACACGCTGAGTCAACTACACAAAATACAAGATATATTGGCCTTATTTTTTTTAGTTTGTATATTTACATCTGGAACCAAACCCCTTTAACTGGAAATGGTCATGTAAAATCCGCGCCTCAAAGGCCACATTGCCACCTCTGGAAACATATTACAAACGTATAGATCTAGGCTTCAGAGAGCCTTACACAAGTGTTTGGCAAGGTAAAGCTCTCCTTCATCTAAGTTATTGGTTGTAATTTGAAAGAAAATCTTGAAAATACTTGGTGCTGTAGATGGCTGCACATGCCTCGATCCACACCTAAAGCAAGGCAGCACTGGGGAGAGCCTGGAACAGGAGTGTTAGGTTAGTCCATAACAGATAAACACATGTAGTTAACTCAGATTCAACAAACTAGTGGTGAAATTATGCTGCTGTTTGTTAGCCATAGAATATGTCAGCTTATCTGTTACAGAATCTATTCAGAAAGGCAGATTGTTTCTCCTCATGTAAATTAATGGCTTTGTATTTTGCACTACTTTTTACCTACAGATACAAAAAGTTATGAAACCAGGGACTCATAAAATTTTGGAAGGTCTGAGTCGGTAAGTAAAACACAGAGAGTAAAATCTAGTTTCTTTGATTATTTTACATTAAGCTCTTTGGAATAAATTTTGGCTCTAAAAGTATCAGAAAAATCATTAAATACTGCCTTCAATTCTTTGATGGGACTCTTGTGGTAAAAAGAAAAAATCCTATGTAACTGAGGGTCATGAGTGTGTTTAAAAAAACAACAACTGGTTTTATTTGTTTGTAACAGAGCAGGAACTTGTAACACTCAAACTCCAATCACCTGGATTTGCAGCAGAACTCTAGTGTACACGCGAATACTTTCTCAGCTCTGGCTGCCATGTAGGTGCAAGGTTGATACTGAAGTGTGGACTCTCTGCAGAGCTTATGAGGAGGAAAAAGTTGAAGGTATAGTGATTGTAAAGTGTAGCTAGTCCACACCTCTTCTGAGGAAGTATCTTCTCTGATAGTCTCATCTAACGTGAATGAGAAGCTCACCAATTTACAGCATTAATTGGTTGATATTTTTTACTAGTGCTATATGAGAGTAAATGTCAGTTGTCACAGCTGGTATTTTTTTTCCAACACATTTCTTCAATATTTGTGTCAATTTCATTGACCATTTACCCTGAAAAACACATTGGAAATATTTGCATTCGTCTGAGTGTCAGCTGGTAAAAATGGCAGCAGTTCCACGGATGTTAATAGAGATATGATGAGCAAAACTAGCTAGGGACCAAGTTTCTTAATGCTACATCCCACTGCACTCCTGTAGTTTGCTAAACCATGGTTAATGCCCTGCCACAGCCTATTGCAATAACTGTGAATATTGGCCAGTTTCAGAATACTGCAAATGTATTATTTATATCACCAAATGTCTTTTATAAAACACAAAGCGAATTGTACAGACAACCTCCATTATTTCCTTGCAGCTGGAAGGCAAATCTCTCACTTTCTTTTAGCAGAATATAACTTTCATTGATTTATAGCTTTGCAGATCATTCCTTGTGTGATTGTTGAATTCACTGTCCAAAAGGGACTAGAGAAGCTGTGTGTTTTGGCAAGTGCTATTCATCTTCTATGCTTCAGTCCCCCCTGTTACGTTATTCTGATGTCTATGTACTACAGTAGCAATGATCACTGTAGCTGAACAGGAGGCTGACATTAGCAGTCCTTCCTCACCTGTGGCAAAACGCTGGTTTTCAAAGTCTCTGGGAATCTGTAAACCCCATGAACAAAACGCTCAGCCCTCCTGCCTGAGATGTGAGATAACGTCATTGCTACAAGACTTTGGGGATGGAGGTGGACTTTCAGTTTAGCTTCCCTGGCAGTTCTACAACCAGGTAGCAGCTTTTTCTCCTTGCAAGTGGTTCATCTCCCTTTGGACTAAGCTAGGGATATAAAATCCGACAGCAGCAGTGGTGGACACCCAAACAGCTTGTCAAGGCTGTTTTAGGTAGCCTGAAGTACAGCAAGTTGCACTCAGCCTTTCACATTTTACACATGGAAAATACCAAGAAGCAGTTGGCCCCTGAGGAGTGGTAGTAGAAAGGGAAATGTGAAGACATGCCATCAGTGAACAAATACATGAGCTTTAGGGATTGACATTCTCCTTGAATGCACAGTGAAATAAGGTTTGAGAAGTTTGCTGTACATATCCAGGGGAATGCTCAAAGACCCTACAGACCTTGATAAATAGCTCTAAAAATTCTTTTTGCTTTACATCTGAAAAAATGCTGAAAGCAACCCTTGGGGTGGGCAGTCATTGCTTACAACACAAAGTGCAAAGAAATCGATGTGCAAATCAGGGTACTGGGGAGTTGTGGGGGGAAGCACAGCATAAAGGAAAATACCAAAATGTTTTTAAATAGGTCTCTGTGTCTTGGCTGGTTGGTTCACTAAGTGCTTCAGGTGCTACAGACACTTTGACTGATACAATGATTCTTCAAAAAAGATTTGCACCAAATGGTTGCCTTTTTAACATAACCAAAGATAATATTGGAGTAATTTAGATCCCATGACATTTGAACTGAAACATGACTTGGAAAATATGAAGAGCATGTTCTGAGATCTGGTATATGAACGCAAGGAATAAGCCAGTATATTTTCATGCTGGCATAACTGTGCCACAAATAGGTGGTCATTATTAATCCTTTGAATGGCTTGTTAGTGCACAGTTCACTGAAATTAAAGAATAACTTGTAAATATGCATCATTCTACATATCTTGTTCAATAGTTAAACCACTGTAAATTCAGAAAATAACTCTTTTTTTATTAATTTTATAGCAGATGAATACTTGTATTTTGCACTGGAGAGGAATTGGATGTTAATGTCTTTCTAGAATTAGAGTTATTTTAGAGAAAATGGTGAGAATAATGCTATAGTAGTAATATTTTAAAATTGAAATCCCATTGCTTTGTGCTATGGTATGATCATGAAATACAATGTGAACAGTTTAACTCATTTATGTGGGTTAATTCATTTACTTGCACTTCTCAGCTGTGACAACTTCAGCCAAAGACTTTGAACTTTAGAACTGGAAAGGAGTGGCACTAAAAATCACAATCAACCACACACAAACAGAAGAGAATTGTTGCTTAAATACAGTATATTTTTTTTCAGTGTTTCTGTTTTCAGTGGGAGAGTGTCACTCCTTTTCTTACTTACTGTACAGTTTCATTTTTAGATATTTTACAACAGGAGGGCTGGTGAGCCTGAGCTGGCTTGCAAGTCTGAGCTGGCTTGCCTGGACATCACCACAGTACCTCCGTTTGACGAGAGAAAAAGTCAGTAAATCTGTTCAACATGTTTCTTTTGTTTTGGGGAGAGGTATTGCTTCTATTTCGCTCAGGAACATCTTTATGGCTTGTAAAAGGAATGTGGATAAAATACCCACTTGAAGGGGGTTTCCATCATGCAAGGGAAAGATTGTGTGTTCCTGTAGCCATCACTTGATATGAGAACAAGGTGTCAGAGCTGTTCTTTTCTATATGCTGGATTACTAGGGTCTTTGCAGACAAATGGAGGGTAGTCCAGAGGGAAACAGCACAAAGAGGATAAAAGACTTGGAAAATGGAAATTGCAAGGGTGATGAAAAGGATTGACCACCTAGCACTTAGAGGAGACATAACTGTCTATACATACATAAAGGGATATTACAGAGAGAACAGGGACCAATTATTCTCTCGAGTCATCAAGAGCAGAACAAGACTAATGGATTTAGGATGTTGCAGGGAAAATGTCAGTTTAACATTAGGAAATACTTTGGGTAGAAGAACAATCAGGACAATGTATGATGCTCTCAAGGCGAATTGGGTAGGATTTCCATTACTGAACTTGTTCAAGTGTAAGGCTAGACATCTGTCTGAGGTAACGGATCCTATTGTGCCCTACAGTCTACCAGAACTAAAAGGCCTTGGTCCTGGAAACCTTCATGTAAGAAGGTAATCCTCATAAAGGCAGAAGTATTTGCTTGATTAAGAGCTGCCTGTATGGTGCCATATAGTTTAATAAATATTTAAGTGGTGGTGAGATGTACTAGCCCCTTTCCCAAAGAAGCAAATTCATGGGTAGTAGTTAATTACCCAAATTGCAAGTCATGGTAAACCTTGTGGCGTTTTCCCTATCAAAATCCAGAAATGTTTGTCTCTTGCTCATGAAAAAGCTGATTCAATAAAGTATCTTCCATTTTCTATGTGACTTTATGAATTGGTTTACACGTTTAAACCCCACAGTGATCCAACTTTCCGAAATTTATATTCAAATGGAATACCTACTTGCTGGTTGTCTGCATTTAGTTCTCTATTGTGATTTTTTTCATTCAAATACAGAAAAATATAGAGGTATTTTAACCTAGGTATATGGTTTTTAAGCCAATCACCAAAAATGTGTCTCACAAGACTTTCCACAGCAATAATTATGGGAAGAATTTCAATAAGTGGGTAGAATAGACTATTTATATGTAGTGCCATTGTAGAATCCATGTGATTTGTTTGTTCTCTGCATCAGTATTTCAGGAGAATTTTGGTCAAGGACAGTCATTCTGCTTTTACTAGTAATTGCTCAGGCTCAACAGAAACTCCAAAAAATGCTAATGAGTTTAATGAATCAAAACGTTCTTTGCCTGCCTGCTGCTACTTGTGTCAAACTCCAGGGAAATTAAGGTGCTGACAGTGTTTGATGAACAGGATAAAATCACAATCCTCTCAAGAAACCAGACTTACAGCTGCAAACGGATCGAATGACAGTTTTCTTTGCTTAAGGGAAAGAGTAGTGGCTAGCCACCATGATGAAAAGGCACCATACCAATTGCCAAAAAGAATAGTGTATTATATGTGTATTATATAATTCTGTGAAATACATTGGGTTGTTTATCATAACTAACACAATTACGGCAGACCTGGAAATTTTCCATTCTCCTAATTGGCATTGTGTGATCTACCCTCTGAACTGGTTATGGTTTTTCATACGAGATAGGAAAGCTGTGCATGCCTTTGAGCATCCTTAAATTTGAGGATAATAGCCTCCTTAGTTTGAAATCAGGTATTTCTTTCTGAAAATCACATAATTTCCTAGAGTGACACAGTTAGTTGGCCTTCTGGCTTTTTTTGTTTACTTTGTTATTTGCATCTTATTCTTGCTACTTGGATCCAGGGTGTATGTATAGTACTGTTTACTACAACAACAAAAATATGCTTATATGTTCTTCTTTATGTTGTATCAGAGGGCAACTTTAAGAAGTAGTTTTGCTAAAAATTCTTTTCTTAGAATTCTAAGTAGCTTATTTGGTCTTCTGATCTAAACAGAGTAGCAGAGAATGTATGCTTCTGTGATAATGATGAAAGGGCTAATGAGATACCAGAGAAATCTGCTGATGGTGATATAAATAGATGAAAATATGCAAGTGTTAATATCCAAAGGCAGATCTTATTTAATATATAGGCAGGTTGCCACTTCTAGGATTTTTGCGTGGGTTTCTAGCTGTGATGTGAGAATTGGTATTGTGGGTTTTCTTAAGTAATTATGCTACCATGTTAAATTTCAGTTCCTAAAGTTACTCTCTAGAGCTTCAAATATAAATATCTACATTTCAACAAGGTATGTAAACACGAGATTGTCTTTTCAAGTGCCCTCTCTGTCATGAAGTAAACGAATTTGCTGTCTCTGTTCCACTGTTTCCTCTGCCAGTCTCTGACCTTTGTAAGCTACCTGGACTGTGGATTGTCTCTTTCAACATGAATGCAACAGCCCATAGAATAAGAGGGCAAAAAGTAAGTGTGCCTACCTTTCTACCATGTGACAGTAGGTTCAAATATGTGGTTTTTTCAGTTCATTTAACATTCAAATGCAGTATTTTCTTGCATTCAGCCATGACTTCTCCACTTTATGCAGAGTACAGGAACAAAATCTACCTACAAAATCTACCATCCAAGTATTGTAGAGGATTGGGACTGTATTGCATTTAGGAGACAAATCAGGCACATTAGTCTAGAATGGCTATAAAGCTGTCACAACAATGCCAATACTAAATAGAAAGAATTACTTCTGTTCTCCTGTTAATCACCTAAGTGTTGTTCCTTAGGAAGTCCTGTAGCCAAACTTTCCTTCTATGTATAGGAACACATTACTACCCAGGGACTTGTCAATGGGAAGTTTTGTCAGACACAGCTATAGTCAGTCACTGCTTCCTGGTGGCTATACGTCCTTCTGAAACAAGGCAATGAGAGTCAAGATTAATAACGTTAAGCGTAGGTGAAAGCAGTCCACGGGAGACACCTGCAATGAGAACTCTGGGGTATATGAACTACTTATGTATTTTTGGAGTTTGTTAAAAATCCACTAACCACCTCCAGATATTTTTTCACGTAAGCATTTATTCTGCCTAGGTCTAAACAGAAATGAAATCTGCTCATAGTTGGCTCTTAAGTGTCCTGCTTCTGGTCTGGGTAAAATAGTTTGAAAGCTGAAAAATTAACAGTCCCTATAAATATTACATTCCTTTTTTTATCATCTACTCTTCAAAATAATTGTAGGATGAAGGCATAGCTTGTCCTAATCCCTGTTTTTTTGGAGGTGATTGGGATTTGGAATAATATTATGCATAGACAGTGAAAGAAGGAACTGGTAACTCATCCAAGAGCTACACTGAAAGATGTAGCATTCCAGGAACAGTTTTCCCTCAGAAATAACTTTTCCTGCCCTTATTAAAAATTTTGAGAAAACGTAATAAAAACTGAGGTGTCAGAAATTGTGCTAAGGCAGAGTTAATGCTGTCCCAAGGAGGGGAAAAAAAAAAAATCATATCTAACTGTAGTTTGAAGGCAATGAAGATTTGTGAGTGTAAGTGACCAGTAAGCAAAGAATATTTTCAAAGGTATTCCTGAGGAAAACTACAGAAACAGCTTTATATCCAGTCACCTCAGCTGAAGGTTTAAGCTCTGGGGCATGGGTGAAAAACAAAATGATACTCCAAGGACTTCTCACTGGTAAGTAAATTTCCAAAGGGGAAAAAATAGTTATTTGCTGATTCCATAAAATGCTTCCCGTAACTTTCATGGAAGACTACACATTTGCCTGTGGGTTAAGCATTTCTTTCTGATTTGTTTGCCCATTAACTGTAGGATTTGAAGACAGGAACTTGTTGACTTTTGCTACTTCTCACTTCAGGTGTTGGATAGGACAACAAACTAGAGCAACTTCTGAGTCTGTATTGGAAATGTGTCCAAAAATACATACAAGGGTAAAGCTTTTTCTTGGCTTATCAAAACTTCCCCACTGGGATTGAAGTAGCCCTTGAAAACCTAGTTGACTAAAATGTCTGAAATGTGAACGCTTTGGAATCCCAGCTCCTTGGCCTGATCTTTAAAGAGAGCTGTGGATTATTTAACCAGAAAACAGGTATTTTGAGAGGAAGCGTGATTTTAGAAATAGCACCTGTGACAGGAAGGGGGTGTATTCAAAAAAAAAAGAGGGGCAAACAGCCTCTCGCTTCACCAGGCATTCTCACACAGGAAGAAAGCTATTGATGACATCGCTGGATGTCCCTTCAGCCACTGAGTTTGCTCTACATGGAGATGAGCCAGAAACGCTTGACCAATACTTGATATAAACCTGGCTAATTAATTCCAGGAATATTTTCTACAGCATAATCTAGTTCTTTTTCTGGCAGTTATTAATGAACATGTACATATACATGTATAAAGTATTGATGAGATATGCTAATCTCAATAGAGATAAGAAAGAATTTGCAGACTGGATTCATTTATAAGTCTATCAGCAGTACACATTTGTCATTGATACATATCTAATAAACTATGTATGGAAGACATCTTCCAATAAAGTTTTTGCAGCGCTGGCATAGTGCTTTAACTCATTTCCATTGTACTTCTATAATTTACAGCTGAGAGGATCTAACCTGGGAAACTCCCAGTATTCAGGCTAAGTAATAAAGAGGAGCTGCCTTTTTCTTTGGTATAAATACAACTGTGCAGACTTTGTAGCTATATTCTGCATAGACAGCAAGTTCACTAATCAATGCGTGACAAGTATATCCAATTCTGATTATGCACTGTATCCTGCTGTACAGTGTAAATAAAGTACTCCTTAGCAAGCATGCTTCTCATAGGAGACAAAACACAAACATGGTTAAAGATTTGATCAAAGTCTGAGCTAATCATGTCAGGCATGTACTATCAAACATCAGCTCTTCAGACCACAGGGTCCAGAGGAGACATTTCTACCCCTTCAGAAATACTTCCCTGACTTCTGCAGTGAACTGTAGCATGTGTTACACGGTGTGTAACACTTACAGTGTAGGTGCCTTTTTTTGTTAAAATCCTGTCATGGGATCCAGTTGCTGACAGTTGACTCCGTCTGATTAAGCTTGTACTTCTCCTGCATAGACTGTCTGAAGGCGTATGGCTCATGACTGACTTATGGATTTAATTTACTTTTGTCACAAGCTTTATTTTATAATGGTGAATTCTTGATTAGAAAAGTTGAGGTCACGTTTAGAAGACAAAAGGAAATCTGATTTTTTTCTCCTTACAGAGTTTTCCGATTTTGTTTATGCAATCTATATTTTGTGGTCCACTAAAGGCCTGTCTTCAGAATTGCCTACCCATGGCCAAAATTGATCCATCAGTTTTCCTGAACATGTGGTTGGGAGTAACGATTCTTCCAAGTGTAAAAAAAAACCAATCACTCCTGATTTAATCCAAAAAAATTCTCAGGCTAACTCTGAGTGAATCTATACAGGCTCCCATAAACTTTATAGTTAGGCTGCCATGCCTAGTGGACATGTGCTTAGGACAATTTCCAAACTTCAGTGGAAGACAATAGGAACATTCATCTTGATACTATGGAACTTTGAACAGGTTTCTGGTCTTCAGATTTGACAATTATGAATTTGTTCTTGCAAAGACTCTTCAAAATAACTCTTTGAGGACCGCCAGTTACTTTACTAGTCTTTATTAGAAAATGTCTGTGGCAAAAAAAAAGCATTTTCACAGCACACAGGAGTGTTTTTAGTCTTGCCAACTAACAGAAAGACAAGTATTTCACTTTCTCATACTACTTGGCATGTAAGAGGGAGAAAAGAGGGAAGAGTGAGTGTTTGGATGACCTTATGCTCATTCTACTTCTCAAAGGCTTTTAGTATATCACTTCTATCTCTGATCAAGGGGGATTATCAGGATTTCTTTTCAGTGGATGCACAGTTCTAAAATAATACTCACAAGCATGTGAACACAAAAGAAAATTCACCTTCAAAGCCCTAAAGAAGATGCAAGAAAAGGTGCATTTACATTTTAAATTTTTATTCTAGATCCAGCACAGGGTACCTGAAGGAGTGAGAGTTATTTAAAAATTCATACAAAGTTTTGGATCTGGAATCCTAGCATATTTCCTGTTGAGGTAGTGCATACATCATAAAATGCCATCATCACTTGCCACGTTTATTATGCAGATCATTCTCTTGAAATATGGCAATAGATGATTTCTGCCTCTCGGGATGTTCAGGACTTAGACCATGTTGAATGATAATGGTTTGTGCAGAACCTTGCACTGCTACTCTTCTTACAGCATTGATTTGTGGATAAAGACAGGGACTTTTTTTTTTTTTTTTCTGTAAAAGCTGATAATCAACACTTCCAGAGCACTTAAATTAATACAGAAAGAAAAAAAAAAGTTCAGATGAGTTTGCAGCACAGTTATACATCAAAGTTCTACCAATGCATTATGCATCTCTCTTCTCTTTTGAATCTTCCTTACATGCCTTCCCCCATACTCCTAAACAGAAATAGCTCCTTTCATCATGCTATTGGCATAAATAACGGCAGGGCCAGTTTGGTGAAACTGTTATATTAATTTTGGTATAAAGGCCATTTTACTTTATGGAAAAGGAAAAGATCACCACAAGTAGACTGCTCTGAATCCCAGATTCTCTACTGCAAGCCATGAATTTATAGATCATATTCCAAATAAGCGTGAATCTACAATATCAGCACTGTATGGATAGCATGTGATTCAACTTTCTCAGCAGCCAATTCATTTTTTAAATCAACCGATTTGATATTAAATTTGTGCTGATATCTCAAAGCCTTTCCAACAATTAATTTGCAGTCAGATTTAATTATCAAATGTTAGCCTGGCTGTAATGATTTGGATTTTTTTTTAAAAAAGGAAATTATTGTCAGATAATTATCAGATGGCGGTTCTGCAAAGAAAGCTTTTAAACTAGAGCCTTTAATCCTAGATAGGTATCTAGAGCATGCAGTGACACAGTGAGCACTTTGAACCCTGCTCCCAGAGTGCTGTTATTACTATTACTCGAAAAAGACATCAACTGATCCATTACTGTACTCTGTCCATACCTCCATTCCCAGAGAAAGAATAATTGGGTATATATGCAGAGATATTTATCTACCTGAGTCTAAAAGTTTTCAGATGGAGACCCCACAGTCCCTCTGGGTGGCCTGTCCCTGAGCTGCAGCAGCCCTCTAGCCAAGAAGTTTTTTATAGCATTTAAGCTGAACATCTCTGGCTGCATCAGCTGATAGTAAAAATTCCTGTAACGTGTCACCTTCTGATTCATAAACAGCAAAACCTGAAGCATATTACTGTGTCTTAAGCCAGGTGCAGAGTATGTTTAGCGAGATTTAACGTGCTGTATACTTGTCGATTATGGTGTAAGAACAACATTTAGAAGAAATATCTAACACTAAAACCCTGAATTTGGATTCCTCTAATGTGCTGTGCATTTCCTGTGTAGCCTTGGGCAAGGCCCTTCACCTTTAAAGTGACTGATTTCCCATCAAAAAGGCACAAAGTCTTTACTGGAGCAACGTCTATGTTTGGTGAGGAAAGATCACAAAATATCCAGACAGATAGTAGTACCTCCTTCTTTAAATCTCAGCACATTGGTTTCAGTAGCTTACCATTGCCAAGGACTCAGTGTCTGTCCTTGAATTCTTTTTCCCCTTTCCCTTCCTACATTTCTTTTTCTCCTCCCAATATATATATTTACATTGTAAAGCAACAAGGGTATTGAAAGTAACAGTCAGTTCAAGATGAAATCCCTGGCTGCTAGATCAGCAATTACCTTGTTTTCAGAAGTTCTACATTAGTTTGAAATGTTATTTGAGGTTCAGTGTCTTTCAGATTAAATTGACATTTAAAAAAAGGAGAAATATTCATTCTCTCCTAACCTTTGGAAATAACATTGGGTTCAGACAGTACTATCTGCCTCCCTGCTACTTGTTTCTTATAATTTTCTACAGTGCCCAGGCTATTATTTTCTTTAACCTCTGGTATGTGTTGATGAGCTGGTCTAGGTGCCAAACACCAGAAGCACTTTGGGAAAAGAACAGTAGTGACCCACAATACATTTGATCTTGTTTCTTGACATTTCTGTCATCATTATTTGACTGCCTGAAAAGTATAAAAAAAAAAAACCCAAAGCTCTAGGCTCCTGTGAACATGAAGCCTTTCAAACAGAAATAGCCTGTACAGTACTGGCAGAGAGCCTGCAAAGGACATTCATCCCAGGATCCTGCATAAATGCCAACATGTTAATTACATGTTCCCTGCCTGGCTTCCCTGCAGTTTGGGATTTTTTTTCCCCTCAAGTTGTGGAGGATGAAGTTTTACCCCTCTTTCAACTTTTTTTAGTCTGATTTTGATTCATTCAATTTCTTATCAGAAAAGACTTTTACTCTGCAAATTTTGGGCTGCTCCAGAAGTCTTATTCTTCAGTGAAGAGCAGCTTGACCCTCAATCCAGGCAAGATGAATATTTAAGGAGAAACGTTTCACTTTGCACTGAGGATGTACACCCCACTCTGCGCTGAAGGGGGGAAAAAACCTTCAAAACATGGCAGATCCCCTACTTCCATGTCCCCTAAATACCTTTGTTCCCCCACTACCTGGGAAATGTCTTCCCATCCGTATCATTGAAGATCTGAATTAAATTTCCTCTATAGTGAACGTCTTCCTCTGGAGTGAAAGATAAAGTGATCCACTGTATCTGAAAATGCCTGTGAAGACAATGACCAGTTAAGTAGAAAATTAGTCTCCAGATGTTATTGCAACCTCTTCTTACAGCACTGGAACCACAACAAGATACCAAGTGCCGCCTGCAGCCTCTTCTTCCCATTTTTGATGCCTAAGACTGAGTGATCAACCTTCAGTGATTTTTTTATGAACAATTACAACTACTGCTGTCCTGGAGGACAAGATAGTTCAGAAGCCCAAGGATGAAGCTCACTAGGGATGTGGGTAAACATTTCGTGCAATTCAGAGGCCTTTTATTGCCAGCCCTCTACCCTCTACTAATTCAGGGTCTTTTTGCCAAAAGTATCCTAGCCCATTTCAAGTATTGACCCTGTAAATGGAGAGGGGTTAAAGTATCTTTAAAATCCGTTAGGACTCTACAATGATCTTATGATCTAATTGTCTTTCAAATAAGTGACAGGCTTCATTTTAAAACCATCGATATGGATTATAAGTACCTTGGAACAGGGAGTCCAAAAGTAGCAAGAACTGCAATGGGTCAGAGGCCCTGTTTTCAGATGGGGTACAACGTTGGCAACGCTATTGGCTAAGTGCCTGAATTCATGGTATCTTTTCCATCAGGCTGCTACTGTATGTTGTGAGGTTGGTGTGCTCTAGCAACTTCTTCATGAAGGATCTCATTTCTCTACCTTTTGACCAGGTATTAATGTACCATTTGGTGTTGAATATTGTTCCTTTGCTTGCTGGTAGAACTGCTACTGCCATGTAGAACCAAAGAAGTGTTAAACCTGAATGTGAGAAGAAAGTGATAAAAGGAATTTGCCTGAGAAACAGCAAAAACCTACCACATTCCTGTGGAAAGAGCCAGTAGGCAAAAATATTCTCTGCACAGGGATGGTAGTAGACTAACAAACTTTTCTTACTTATCTCTGCATAATCTTGTCACCTGGAAAGCATTTTGCAAATGTAGGTACTCCCCACTTGGTACATTATCTTTGGCTTAGCTCATTGAAATCGGAAAATAAGTCCAGGTCACCATGTGGCTGAGGATGGAAGATTTAGGTTTTTCTTCTTGGCATACAATTTGTTATCTTATTGTCCAGCAAGCGACAACTCCATATAGAAATGTTAGTTGTTTTGGGTTTTGTTTTTTACCCTAAATAGTATGCTTAGTTTTTCACTTATCTTGGAATAAAACATACAAATATGAAGGAAAATTCCCCAGATAGATAGGTATGTGTGTTAAAGTGGTTGCCTTGTAGTCGTAGCTAACTGCTGGAAGTGTTGAACCTGAGCTAGAAGTCCCTGTGAGCAGTGGCAAATATAGGAGATGGGTCAGTATAAAAAGGGAGTTATTTTCACTACTCTGCTGTGACTGAAAATATTTGACAGCTGGGAGCCAAACCAGGTTTGTTCTTGTGGTTTACAAGTTTACCGTGACAAAATAAATAATACTTTCTAGCTGCAGCTTTTCAAAACTGTATTCATTGGAATAACACAGCTTTATAATAGTAAAAACAACAACAGCAACAAAACCAATCCTGTAATTGGAGTTAAGTATATTTTATGACTTTTTTGGTCTTTAAGATCTTGACTTCCCCTAGGAAACTTTACCAGGATAAATATTTACTTTCACAGACTCTTTTCTAATGAGTTATTTTCATTCTTTCTGCCATTTTCTATGGAAATGATTAAATTCATAAATAAACGTTTGAATAGTATTTTCAACACACTTACATTACTAATATGAGACATAGATATATTTAGTTAATGTGCTATTATTTTTTAAAAGTATTGATCTATAAGCAAATAATAGTTTATTTCACCAAGTTGTTCCTAAGAAAGGCTGAGGAGTTTCAGGGAAGAACAAATTCAAATTAACACACCCCAGTTTGGAATATAATGGGACAAAAAGACTAATAGGGTATGAACAAGAGAAAAAATGGTCAATGGAAGAAAAGAACCTTACATCACCTAATGTCAATTATTGCACTTCACACTGACTTTTACCCAATTATTTTTATCTTCAGCTTAGCTTGCATGGATACTTGTGGAATGGCACATGGCCTGGATCAGAGAGAATTTTAAGGGTCACAATCCATCACTATAAGTTCATTTCTGTCTTCAAAATGGACCACAAGGTGAAGTACATTAAGGCGTCACTAGTGCTGAAGACTAATCTGTAGGAGAACCTGCTAGTTAACTTTGGACATTAGCACTGGAGCATGAGGATCCCACTCCAATTTTTGCTGTGTAACATGCAGGCAAATCACGTGGCCTCACAGCAGTTGTATGTATTCCTGGTGCTGTCTACACCAGGATCCCAGGCTTTGTCAATATTTTTTACATATTTTTTTGTTTTAAATGAAGCCCAAGCCCTGGAGGAGAAGGTTCTCCACACACTCAATACATTTATCTCCGTTCAAGTTCTTGTTCATGGCCTATGGCATTGCTGGGGCAGAGAGCTGAGGCTTCCTGCTCCAGCCTCCACATCACCACAGCCCTCTGCAAGGCCCTCGCTCCTGTGCTCTAATAATGTGCAAGGTAGGGAGAACATGACAGAGTACCCAACTCCCCAGAGATGCCTCCAGCTCCTGATTCTCCAGCTCCAGCTCCTGTCCATGCCATCACTGCCACAATGTGATTTATACTCCCGCTGAAAGCAAGGAGGGAGCTACAGAAAACATCAGCCTGGTTTTGACAATGCAGTCTTTTGCATCCATTTCTCTTTTAGAATAAGGTCCTCGGATATCAGTGGAATGAGTCCTTCTCTATCTATTTCTTGAGGTGCTGCTGCACCTTTGAGACTGTCAAGGCTTTTTTATGAAACTTATTGGGATCCGAGATGCCCATCACAGTAGAAGACCCCATCACCTGTGCAAAGCAGCAGCTAGTCAACACTGACTCCCTGTCAGAATGAGAAAGGGGCCCTGCTTACCATGAACGGTGAGTAGGGGAGGAGGCAGCGTGAGATATGATGCTGGTGGTAGGAGGCAAAAGAACTGTTAAAATTTTTAGTCTTAAAAAATACTGTCTGGGAACAGGTTGCCCAGAGATGTTGTGGATGCCTCATCATTGGAAGCATTCCAAGTCAGGCTGGATGGGGCTTTGAGCAACCTGATCTAGTGAAAGATGTCCCTGCACATGGCAGAGCAGTTGGACTAGATGATCTTCAAAAGCCCCTTCCAACCCAAACCATTCTATGTTTCTATATTTCAGTGTATTGGCTGGTTTTATTCAGCTTTTAGTTAAAATAGTTCCGTTGGGCAACTTTTTTTTTTTTTTTAAACTGTGTTTTGTTGTATCAGTACAAATAATCTAAGAAGAGATTCTGAGATCCTGCCTTAGTCACATTGTTCATTGTATCATTTGACTTCCAGGAGAACTCAGACATCTCGGTAGTGCTGTGCAAGAGATTCTCAATTGCACCATGGAAGTTAGATGTCCCAGAAAATTGTGGCCAAAAGTATTTGACCTAGGTGCCCCATGAAATGTTCCCACGTTCTGTACTGGCACAGCTTTTTGTCTGGTTTTCCCTGAAAGATATGTGCCATTTAGAACTGCTATTATTTTCTCATTATCTTATTTGTTTTGATGATTCTGAACTACTTTTGAGAGCTGCAGGAACAGCTATTAGATTTCTTGGGTTTTGACCAATTGTAATGGATGAACTTTTCCATAAACATTTATTTATAACAGCTCTTTTCTTATTCAGTTTCTCCTATTTGAAGAGTGAATCAAAACTAAGCTTTACTGTACTGAAGGGCTTTTTTTTGTGTATATGTCTTTGTTTAACACACAAGCAATATTGGGGAGACACTTTTTCTCAGAAAGTGCAGGCTCAGCCCAGAGCACAAAAGATCCATGACCTTGGACATGAGGCCTGGAAGAGGCTTTGTTGTGATACAGATAACTACTGTTACTACTGCAAAGAGAAGCTAAGAAAAGAACAGAAAAACAGACAACTGATGTTGAAGAGGATAGCTGGTAACAAATTGCGTCATTCTAGTTCCCTAAGGTATGTTGTTTGACTTAAATGGAGTATCCTTTGCTTTAAAACTGAAGTACATGTCAGTAGAAGTTTGAAAATCAAACTTTCTGAACACCATCAATAACTTTGTTAATTTATTAATTGGGCCCTGAATATAATCCCAAGAGGAAAAGTAGTTTGTGATAATTTTAATAAACTGCTATTCTACTCCAGCTCCAAACTGAACCGACGTTTACACAGAAATGAATGGTATAAGATATTCTCAGTCTCGTATTGTTCCCGTAGTTATAATAACATCCTATTTCAGAGTGCATTAGAATGTATCTAGCATTGCTTATGAGCTAATAATTTCTTAGCAATAATTCAATCCATGTCCTTCATTATCCAGAGGTGTTCTGACAACAATAAACTACTTATTTTTTAAAGCAAAGCAAGTCAGGAGTGCTATCAACATTTTAAGGAATATATCCATCTACTGTCACTGAGTGAAGCAGTCATGTGGAAGGAAACTAGCCAAATGAATTAAGATGTCTCTGCCTTTGGAATTTGCTGGGAGGGTGGTGAGATACGGTAATTACTGTGGCAATATTATATTGTGTGAGAGATAGGGAAACAAGGGAAAATTTAGAGGTGTTGTTTATCTTTTGATCCTGTCATAAAAGTAATTGACTTTAATTATCATAATAAATGTTGTAGCTGCTTCAGATAATTACATGCAGCGCCTTCCATATAGGCTAAACTCACGAGGGTGTTTGGGTCAGCACATCAGCACAGCTTACAGCTATACATGAAAAGTGGATTCTGCTGAGAGTGGTCTCTTAGAGGTGTTGCTTTCTGAAAATACTCTCCCTTTTTAAGTGAAACATACCTTGAACTTATTGGTATTGCACCACAGGAAACAAAGATGTTTCCTCTCTCTATATATCCTATATAGGACTGTGTGCTCTTCAGATCTAACTTAACTAGGCTCAGAGTACTCAATGGATGAGAACTGAGTGTATTTCTTTGTTGGTCAAATGGCCTCTGTGAATCACACCAAAGTTTTTCTTTGCCCTGCTTTACGTGCATGTGGCCAGATGAAAAGGATACAAACAGGACAGGCATGACCAGGACATGCTATTCCTGAGACTTGAAAGCCAGGATTTCATAAATGTTGCTTTAACATCCATGGTACTAGCTGGCATGTACAAAAATTGGAGAGTTTTCACGGTTCTTTTAGAGCTATGTACAGTCTCTTCACACAAGGGATATTATTAAAACCATGCCAAAAGAGCTCTGCACCCCTCATGTCCACTGACTTCAGTTTCCCCTACTACATCCTCTCTTGTACAGAGACACCTCTGTGGACCCCACCTGGAAAGCTGCCATCCGCAGCCAGCCCCATGGCACGGGAGGTGGCAGGACTGCCCGGCTCTGCTCTCCCCTGCCCTCCCAGCACCTCGGGAGCCCCTGCGCAGCTCAGTAACCGGGGGATGACAAGCCCTTCCTAGCCCTGGTCCCCTTCAGAGCTGGGCTGGTGATAGCCTGCTTCAGTGTAATCACGGTTGATTCCTCAGCTGTTTTATAGGCTGAGCCCAGCAGCATATCCTTCTGCGCACCGCTGGTGCCTTGATTCCTGGGAATTAAGTCAGCTCTGACCAGATTGCCAAATGTCTCCTCTCCCCACCTACTCAGGTCTACTGGCTTGATGTCTCCCCTTACCAGATGATACTGAAAATCAAATGCACACCTGAATCCCCGGGCAAATATACGTGTGCCATATGCAGATTCACTAACCCAGCATTTCTTGATCGTAAAATATTTGCAGGCGGGAAGGTTCTCAAATATTACAAGCTTCCTTTTTTCTTTTTTCTTTTTTTTTTTTCTGTTTTGTTTTTTGCTCTTCTTGTACTAATATCTCCTCTCTAATTGTACTTTTCTTAGCGTGTTACCTTGCTTTTTGGGTTCAGCTTCCATGCAAAGGTGATGCAAACTTGTGTACAGTGGTTTTCTTCTGCTGTGAGGACACAGAGCTCAGAATTTTTGTATGGGATTGCTTGAGCTGGAAGAACTTCAGCCACAGTCTAGCACTAACCTCTGTAATTATTTGGTTTTGCATTTAACTTCATGCAGTCCGATATTTTTTCTTCCACTGTACAATCAACCTAGCAGTTAGGTGGTAGCTACTCTGGTAATCCCAACGTCTCCCCAGCAGAGATTGTCATGGACAGTTTGATTTACTATTGAATTCTTTCTCTGTCTCATACTCGTGTGCAGCTCTCTGCCAGTCATACTTTCCAAGGGATCAGCTTTAATCCACCCAGATAAATCATTCCTTAAGTAGGCATGTTCTTTTTTTTTTCTTTTGCTAGAGGTGTGAATTTTAATCACTTAATTTTGTTCTGTTATGACAAGAAGCCCTGTTACCTGCAAAGCTTGTAGTATGACGAATATTTAAAAAGGTAGCTGAAGACAGCAGAAGGCCCACCATAGGAAATACCTTCCACAACCCAATGTCTCATATCTTTTTCGTTATTTCAGTAACATTTCCTATCATGTATTTCATAGAATCTTCGACACTAGAGTAATATTACAGTAATGTGTGAATGCCTTGGTTTTTAACAAAAATGTTCTTTGGTTATGTATAATGAACTCCAGTAACCACATTCTTTTCTCCATCTGGTCCTCAACACCTTAGTCGAAGAGGACTTCTGCAAGCAGAGATTTTATTTAAGTACTCTGCACCGTGAAGGACATAGAAATTGGATGCTCACTCTTCGCTGTGTTGTCTTGTGACACAAGTAAGCTGTCACATATTGCAATAATAGCAATTGATCTACTCCAAAAAAACCCAAACTAGCTAAGAACAAGTAGAAGATTTATATATCACTTAAAACAGTATAGAGGTGTCTGTAACTCTCAGAATGTTAGATTACCATCTAACCAGAAATGTATGGTTAGATTTATTGAAGTACTGAACAATTTTGTGCTTTTCCAGTACCTTAGATCAAATAACCTGATACCAGCCTTCAGGATGTTACATCAGCATTAGCTGACAGGAAAGAGCCTTTCCTACGACTGGAGATAAAAATACTGTTTTGCTGTTTGCTACCCTGGCACATCCTATATAACAGGGTAGCATGGCCTGGTTGAGCTGTGCCCAATGGTTCAAATGCAGCAATTTAATATCAACTTACTTGAAAAAAAAGTTAAAAAATAGTATAAACCATTGAAATTAAAATCTTCTCCACAGATCCATGCAGTAGTGCACAATTTAAAATAACACATTTAGTTAATCTCTGAATCTAGGTTGTAGAAAATGTGCTTTTCTGAAATACCATCCATCATCTTCTTTTTCTTTTCAGAATTGTGTATTCAATAAAGAGCCATTTCAAGACAACCAAAACTATTCATTAATTTGTGCAGAATTTAGAACAGTTTCAGCCCATGTTAGTATATTTCTCATTCATATTTTTGTTGGTTTTTTTAATAAAAATATGAATTACTTTGAAATTTGTCTTTGTTTAGAAATCACCCTACATTTTTGAAAGCATCAGCTTTCCCTATTAGAATGAGAATGCGGTCACTGCAGTTTATCATGCATAAATAAAGAGTATATTTGTTAAAAAAACCAAGGTTTTTATTTTAGTTTTAAATTGGCACAAAATTGATTCAGCTAGGTGGAGCAAGAGAGCAAACAGAATACTAACTGTTCAGAAAACTCCATACCAATTTTAAATTCTTTGTATTTGTGAGCAGTTTGCATTACATTACCATCATTGTGGTAGGAGATGGAAATACATTTTCTAAACTTAAACATGGAGTCTTCATATATATACTCCAGCGCTCTAGCTTAAATGCCAAGTTTTCCCAGCCAGGTGGGACTTGAATTTGGGAGATACTCAAGTTTCAAAATAAAGATATTGGATAATTTTGGTTTTGGAAAGACAGACATCCTTGAAAACAGATCTGGGAAAATGGGGAAAAAGCACTAGAAAGCGTCTGCTCAATGTCCAATGTGAAACATGTTGAGAGAAGAATAGCATATCCTGTCACTTATCCCTTCATCCACGTACTCTCTGGTGACCTTCCATTTTAACCGACTTGTGCTGCTTCCCAAAGCAGACTATAAAGCTATAAACACAAGTCACTTTTTGCTAAAATTGTGCTTGTAGTCTGTAACAGGATCAAATCAGAGCTGATGGGAAGCAGTAGGGTTTTTTCTGAAAAGTGAGAGAAAAAGCCACAAATCAGCTGGATGTTAAAGCCTCATGTACCATATGCATTCATCAGGCAGCTGCAGAAAGGAACTAAAACTGAAACACACTTTTCAAAGTATGGACGAAGATTCTTCCCCCCTTGTATAGGGTCCACTGGGGAGATACTGTCCTGTGTAAGTATTTGTAGTAAACTTGGGTGATCCCTTTGAAGCATGAATATACATCAGCCACAGCATATGTCTCTGAGATAGTAGGAACAAGCTTGATTGTATGTCGAATCAGATTCCCATTCCTCCTTCAGTACCAGGTGGGAATAGCAGCACTTAACCCCTCCATACTCACAGATATTTCCCCCATTTCTTACCTTACAAGAGACCTCAAATATATACCCTTTCAGAAAAATCCACCTCCATTATTAATAACAATTCTTGATTTGTGATTTCAGTAAAAGCACCATTCCTCAAGAGGCTCAGGCTTCATATTCATTCCATGGTCTGAATTACATTACTACCTGAAAATGCACAAAAGTGGGAAAAACTTAACAAGAAAGCCAGAAAGTGACAAAAAGCTAAGAGAAGAGACGAGTTTCATAGTCTTTTTAAAGTTTAACAAAAGTTTGTCTCTGACTCTCCTCTCCTCCATGAGATTTTTGCATAAAAATCTTTAGGAAGAGTCTCATTATCTCATGTGGCAGTCAGTACAAGCCACCTCCGCTGACACCTACCTAACCATTTGAATGGATCTGAATTAGTTAAGGTTTATCTCTGAGCAAGGTGATACCTTTATAATGATGCCATGTGATCAGTGGCCTTAGCAAATGTAAGAAAACCGGGAATTTTCTTGGCGCCTCGCTGACTGTATTTTTAGGATTACAGTCTCTCTCTTCCATTAAGATTGATAGGGTGATTAGCATAATTAAGTCAGTTGGCCCTGGAGCTTTCCTTTGCAAAGCAGCGATTACTGATGGGTTTTTCATCCTTTCCTACGTCTTCTCAGAGACATCTATTTTGCGTCAAAGGGAAAGGCGGATTTTTTACCCCAGAGCAATTTGGCTTTAGATCAAGCTTTTCACAGCTTTGTCTTAGGACTTTGTGTAGCATCGCAGTAATCAGAGATGGAAAAGAACAAATGCATAATCTGGTCCCAAAGCACAGCTAGAGACAAGGCAAAATTGTTTTAGACAACAGACTTTCTTATAGTTCTTACCCAGGCTGGTTTTAATTGACCTTTTATTTAAAGACTCATCCCACAGTCCTCTGACATGCTGAAAACTGAGCTTGCACCTTCTTTTCACTTTTTTACTCCCATATTTCTGTCATTTCTTAACAAAGATAAAAGAAGAAATATGTTGGTTTGAATATGGCATGCTGATTCTTATTGAAATAAGAACAGCAGTACAGTTTCCCCCTGAAATGAAGATTTTTATTTTTTTTTCTGAGGTGCTCTTCTCCTCTTCGACAGCTACTCATAGTGCCTCATGCAAGCAAGATCCTTGCTTTGGTCCTCAGTTCAAAATCCTAGAAGTGGGGTATCAGATGTTACAGAAAGGTCCCAACCTTCTTAAGATCTTACAAGTGGTCTATAGGGGAGCAGGAAATTGGACCTATGTTTCCAGTAACCCGAAAGGGCATGTTTGAATGTTGGACCACACTTTGCCCCTGAGATGATAACCGTTGGAAAAGTAAAGTGTCTCAAACTGCAGATAAGGCAGCAAAGTTTTTTATCCTTTACAGTACAGGACAGACAAGGGAACTTCTTCAACATTCCTCTTACCTTGCTGTGTATCCTGATAGGATAAAACAATAACATCATTGAATCTATTGGAGAAGTGAGGAGCAACATGTAGTTTACCTTACCAGGTGTTATTTAATGCCGAATCCCTTTAAGTCTATCCCATTTATAATACACATTGTTATGAGCATGTCAGAGATTCAATTAGTATTTGTTACTAATGTTTCCATGTCATGATTGCTTAATCTTATTACTGAAGTACAATCACTTATTAAAACCTTGCTCAGTCATTTGTCAGCTCTTTATGAACAGTTTATAAATGGAACCTGACTGTACACTGACCTGCTCTCACATCTGGTAATGCCGCTCCTCTGGTTTCTTGATGGATACCTCTGCCTTACAGACTGACAGCCTATGGTTCGCTTACAAAAAATAGCTCCACTCCCGTATTCTCTTTCTTCAGGCCTAGCCCTGCAGGGCCATGTTTCAGCAGTGGGAATCTCAGGGGCAGAGCAGGGAAGAGAAGCCATGGCTGTTCTGCAGGGCAAGCATGAGGCACAGCTGGGCTGTTTGAGCTTTTCTTATCAAAGGGTGTTTTGGGATTAATGAAGACCAAGTTCACTGTTTACAGGGGAACAACTTGAAACTAATTCTGTCTATCTTTCTCTCTTAATTTCCTTGCAGCAGAAATAATATCACATTTTTGTGAAGCTTCGTGTATCCCTTCTGTCTCCTCAAAGTTGTCTTCTTGCCGTTTGAGCCAAAAGGACCTGGGCACTGACGTCCTCTTTCTACTCAAGATCTCAGAGACTGCCTGTGTCCAACTTTCCCCTCCTGTGCATTTATTTTCAGCACAGTTCTGAACAAATCAATCTTTCCTACCTAAGCAGAGCTCATAGATGAACCTATTTTCCCCTCAGCCTGGGCAAGACCAGGAGACCATCAACAGCCATGATGATGGCCATTGACAAAGGTTTTGAAGATCATGAGCAAATATTGCTCTTCCTTTACCATGTGGAAATTGTACCTGGCTTCCAACCATGCCATGATGAAGAGAAGGATCCTCTGCATGCCAATGTAACCATCACATAAGGCTGTTACCTGAGGATCTAAGCTCATTCCACCCTTACATTGGTGCTGAGTGTAAAGTGCAAGTCTTAACATGGCTTACAAGGGTAAAAGAATTATAGAAACAGAAATGGTGTAAAGAGAGAGAAGATTAAAGTTGTCTATTAAAGGTGCTGCCAAAATAATATAGGATGAATAAAAAGTAAAAATGGATTGAAACCAGAAAGGAAGGTTGAGGACATAAGGCTGGGATGTCACAGAAGCAGAGAGTGAAAAGTCTTCAGGGATCTGGCAGTTTAGGGACATACACATTGTACTCAGTGTGTCCTGAAGGTGTTGTGGGAAATCTCAACCAACGTTTTTGAAGATGCATGTGTGTTAGGTACTTGTGGTGTGTCTGCCACATAGTTTTGGGCGTATATTAATATGTATGGAACACATTCGGATCAGGGTTTCTATTCTTTTTTTTTCTCAAGGAAATTAGTTTGCATGTATGAAGCCCATTTAGAGATATGAACCAACACCAAGTGGAGAACTGCGGATTTATATTACATATATATATGTCTATATATACAGTGTATATATAAATACAAATATAAATATAAATGCAAATATAAATGTAAGTGCAAATATAAATGTATATATATATAAATATATGTATAAGGATGTATATAATTTCTTCTAGCCAAATTGCTAATAAAAACATAGCTTCTGTGTTAAAGGTCTACAATCATCTGCTTAATTATTTTGGATGTCAAGTACATTTAATTATACTTATGCTTAGAGCTAGAAATGCACATGGAAAAGAATGAAGAGGGGAGGAGTAGGAGAAGCTGTAAAATTACTTGGCTTCTCCAAGAAGCCATTACTTGGCTTAAGAGACCTGAGAGATGATAGGATTTAATCAAGTCCTAATTGTCTTGAATTTGAGGGTTATAAAGGCTAGTGAAGGCCTCCATATAGATTGGAAAAGTGAAGTCAAATGGTTTATCCATCTATCATTAAGAGAGAAGAAACTGGAGTTGATTGCTAGGAATTATAGAAGTGTTGGCAGTCAATATTGCTTTCATTCCAAACTTACATTTGTGGCTTGACTTCTGGGATGTTGGGGTCATTGCAATTGAGTTTTTTGGCGAAGCAAAAAGCAAAATCATATAAAGATCAGCATGTGGATGAAAAATGGAGCAAAAGATGGCCACGGTGAGAAGACAAAAAGGGAGAGAGAGTGCAGCAAATAGAATCCAGTAAGGAGACGGTGAGATGAAATAATAGAAAGATGAAATGCACCCCTAGTGAGCTAAATTTCCTCTGAAACACCAGCATCTTTATGAGACTTCAGTGTGCAAAAAAAGAAGCTGAATTCAGCCTGGGAGCTGTCAGCAAAGGTTTTTCTTAAAACACAAGGCTTTTTAAATCTAGAGTAAGAATCAGATTAACATACTGCTTGCTGCTACATAAGAAATATCAACCGTTCCCATGGCAGAATACAGAGGGGTGCACCAAGGCTTTTTTCCTTATTGAATGAATGGAATGAATTTCTGACTAAGAAAAACAGATGTTCTGGGCTTCTTAATTTTGATAATTGCTCACTCTGATTGTAAGATTTCTAATTCTAATACATAATATACAACGTATAATTCTTTCTTTCTCTCCTTTTTTAATAGAAATAAACTTTAAAGGGAAACCCAACGTTTCTTGCCCTAACTGCACACTGCACCTCCATGCACTTCTGCAGGCAGCAGAGGTCATGGGAAATCCTGCCCCTGCCATCTCCTTGGAGGTGTCCACTGGACCACTTCATGAGTGGTCAGGGCTCTCAGACAGTACCCGTCTGCTTCTCCTCCTTAAATTTTTTTCCCCTGTCTGGAACAATCTTGTACCCCTATAACGTATGCCAGTAATTCTCCCTAAAAGTGAGCTCTTCTACCTGGTTTAACAAACCAAGTCTACCTAGTTTGTTAATACAAACTAGTTAAGAAGTGCTTTTCAAACTGAATGTGGCCCTAAATCCATGGGTGCTGCCAGTTCACTGACAAGAATAAAGACGGGTGAGCTTATTCCACCTCAATGCCCGGATCATGGAAGAGCTGGTATTGTCCCCAGCTCTCTTTTGTGGCATATTTCACTTGTAAATTCTCCATGATGACAGTTTGCATGTATATAAACCCTAGCACCAAGGATTCCTCTTGACTCTTTAATAGAAATCCTCTGGAAGCTGATCTGATAAGAAATAAAAGGGGGATCAATGTTTTCTGAATCCCAAAAGTGGGCTGTGATTGTTGCAAATGACCAGATAGTGTGGCTTTTTTAGTTGAAAAAAATTGTGGTGGAGGATTTTGTTCTTTTCTCCTCTTTAGATGAATGTTGGTGGATTTTTAGAATGATGGGGAATGAATCTAAACATAAAGGGATGGAGCCAGGTTGAGTGTCTCAGCTAGATTTATCAGCCTGGGAGTCCTAGAGCACCTGGAAATGCAAAAGTTGAAGCATCTGGAAAGGCAAAGTTGAAGACTTTTAAACACCAACCACGGTACCCCATTAAAAATAAACTAACCTGGACCCCTACTTCATATAAGTGGATCCTGCACAGGGAATAGAGTCTGTATTCCCATAGTGTTCCTGCATACAATAAACATAATACTTGCATAATGAGTGCCCTGACTTTTTTAAGCTAAACTTTTGAGGTGATCAGACCTCAGAAAGATGAGAGGAGAGTTAGCGAGAGACTAGGACTTGGCACCTTTCATAGCAGAGTTTCAAATCATAGACTCCACTTTGCATGTACGGCAGTGAAGTCCCTATCGAGGCCAAAAGACATTCTTAGGTTTTTTGTGCTAGGTTTAGCAATTAGAATATAGAAGGAGGTATGGGGGGCGGGGGGGGGGGAGGGACACACGGACTTTTTCTTAACGAGTGCTAAATGGCTGCCCTCCCCATCTTCCTCTCTAGAACACAGCCATTTGCCTTAATGCTTATTTAACTGATGCCGTTACAGAATAGCAATAGCAGTCTCACTGAAGCCCAACAAATCTCTAACCCATCTGTTTGCACAGAATAAATCCTGTGCTCCAGCCGGCAGGACTGAGAGAGCAGCGCAGTGCTGTCTGCAGCAGCATCACAAATGTGAAGCGTTAAACGAGATCTGCAGCCCAGGGCTGACCTATAGCAGAGAGAACTGGAAATGTTAAGATGGATCAGCAGATGGTTAGTTAGCAACTTTTATGTTTACATTTTCGCCTTTCCCAGTGAATATTCCCTTTCACAAGTGGTCCTAGTTCCTTTCTTTGTTAGGGTATGCGCTTGTGATTTTAGCCAAAGTGACTTGATTCCTCTCTGTGTTCAAACTATCCGAACCAATGGCACCTCCAGCTCAGTATCCTGTTTCTGTCAATGGTCAAAAGCGGAATCTGAAGGAAAGCTTATGTGATCAAGTTTAGTCATTGTAACATAACATCTTACTTTCACGTTATCCTCAGTTGAGCATCAGTAAACAAACACTTGCGCTTATAGTACAGTTAAATTCTTAAAAGTATAAGCAACCTTGGTGAAACTACCGCATTTTATGAGACCCTAAGGGTAAGTTAAGGTATCTGCAGTCAGCTGATGGGCGGTAACTTGCTGTGCTGTCATAAAATGAACGTCAGGGCTGCAGCTAGATACCACTTTAAATACCGACGCTCAAGACTGGAGCTGGAATACAATATTATGGAATAAAAATCTTCCCCCAATCTATTCACTTTTTATTACAGTGGCTGCAATAGCACAGCTGGGACCAGAATAGCAGCCAGATGAAGATGAAAAATGTTTTACTGGAAGAGTCCCGCTACCTGCAGTTGTCAGGAAGGGGTGACTGCATTCATGGATCCTCTCCTACCACAGAAAGGCTTTCTTAATCTACCACCCTAAGGACTGCCAAACCATCTGAAATTTACATCCTGTTTTAGAGGAGACTCTGAGTTCAGGATGGTTCAGATCCAAAATTTTGCTTCAGTGCAAGGCAGAGACACGCTATTCAGAAGCAATTTTCATTTCAGGACCTGACCATGGTGAAGCTTTGAAATTATTAGATATCCTGGCTTTGTTTTCTATCGTCAGTTTTATTTATATTGCTCATTACTGCATTGTTAGCTGTTTTTTTCATTTCTGCTCACAATAAAATCCTCACAGGTGAATAGAAACCCCCTTGCTCATGCCAAATATTGTTCTGTATGACAGGCTTTGGACAGAGATTTCAGTCTGAATGAAAACTTACAAGGAGCTGATTTACTTTGTGAGCCAACAGATTTTTAAACCGGGGAGTCAAATACAGACCTCTCACTGCCTTTATTTCTGCCTAGAGCCTTTCAAAATATGCTGCAGTTTCTTTAAATGTGTTTGCCAACACACATTCATCTCAAAAACTTGGCTTGCTGAAGCAAATTGTAACAATTCATAACAATTAAATGTCCATGGGGTGAATGAGAAAGATCAAGCTGCCTTTAAACTACATTGATAGAGATGAGAAATGATACTGTCAAGCAACGATGTCCTTTCTTGTTTTCAGAAATTGTCTGCTACAGGGTTTGTTGCTGCAGACCTATTAGGCCAGATTCTGATTTTTTTTTTTGAATGGCAAAGGAAAAAAGTCAGTGTGAGGGAGATCAGAAGCTAGTGATGTGCGCCATTTGTTTGGAAATATTTATGCCTTTATTTCCTCCACTGTAGGTAGCAAGTTAATTTAGCCTGCAACCTTTTAATAGGCTTTAGGAAACTGGACACTGAAACCCAACGGAACACCAGGGCAGTTGGGTTTCTAAATGCCCGGTGGTCTGTCTGGGCCAGAGCCAGCAGAATTGCTGCTTTGGATTAAGCCACAGCAGCACATGAGCTGAGGCAAAAGAGAGCTCTACGTGGGCCATCCTAATGTCGAAATATGTAGTTTAAGGGCAGTTCAAATATCCTCTCTACTGAATCAGGACCTGCAGTAAGATTCCTCTTAAACATTTGTGTATTTTAAAACCATAAAGGAATACTATAGCTAACATATGTAAAACAGGCATTTCAATTTTATTTGGGAAACTCTTTGTTGATTCTAGTTCTTACGACTGTAGCATTTTCTAGTTCTTATGATTGTAGCATTTTCTGGGCACTTAGTTTTGATTTAAAGGCTCTTAGCACTGGAAAAGCTGCTGTATTTCCTCTGTCAATTAATCTACTGGTGAACCACCCTCACTGTAAAAATCAGTAATTTAGCCCTAGTCTAAACTGCTGTTAGCTGGATCTATCAGCTGGATCTCATCATGCTTTTCTGCAATTGATTATTCTGATCTAGTTCCTGCAGATAATAGAAACCCTTCTCTATGCATGTGTGAAAAAGTATATGTCATATCACAGTTATGCTGTTCATAAGGTTAAGGGCTTAACTGTACAGGCTGATGCTGTATGAGGCGAGTGACAACTCAGACCTCTCATTATAAATGCTAACCCTACCAAAAACTGGTTCCATTTTGTTTAGCAAGGAAACAAAATCCCCAGTACAGTCTGCTGTCCAGTGCAGCTGTGGGGCGTTCAGACTAGAACACAACTTTTGCAAAGTAATTTTCACATGTATAAAACATTATTGGTATTATGATGCTTGTGCTCAAGTGATCAGTCTCTCTAGGATTTGTCCTCACAGTGCATGTTGGTCTGGGTGTGCAAAGCTCCCTTTCCTAACTGATGTACTTGAACTTCCACGGTACTAAAGGAGAGCTTTTCTAGTTAATGCAGAAGTGTTCTGCTGCCTTTAGTTTTTAGCAAGAATTCAGGGTGGGGCAGGCACTTCTTTCAAAATTGTATTGAGATAAAAGAAAAGAAATGTCTCTTGGCCAGGATTTTCAGTTGCTGGACAGTGCAGTAGTAGAGAAGCAAATGTCTTAATATCCGCAGGTCCCAGAAACAAGGACACCTTCCTTGTGCTGATGCTGTACCGAGTTTCCTAAGTGGCATTTTGCAAGTGCTAGTCCAGTAAAAGAGTAGGATTTTTCTGTTTGTTGCACAGTTATAAGTGCAATGGATGTAGCTGTTTTTACAACTAAGCTCTTTCCTGAAGAATGGCTCTGAGAAAAAAAAAAACAAAACCAAAAAACCAACTGCCAAGAAAGCCATTACTGTAATGTATTAAATGTACTTTTCTGAGTCAACTGCTGAAGTTGTAGAGATTCCCATGCCTCTACCAGCAAAAGGTCTGAAAGACAGCTAAATCTGGCAAATCAAAGCACTCGTTTCAAGGAATCAAAGCTTCTGACAAAGACATAAGATGTAGTGTTCAGTTTTGGCAGATATCTGGGATATTCCCCTCATTGTTCAGTCTTGACAGATATATGAGGTATTCTACACCTACTTTGCAAAAAAAATATTTAAAAAAACTCTATGGGCTCTTCCCATTTTCTGAAATTATATTTTATTTTAGCAAATGTTTTCCATGCTTGGCTCAGACACCTCCTATCTTTCACAGGAGCTTCACAGCTCTGGACAGGAGACTGCTGTGCTGGCCTTTCCATGGATTTTCTGATTTAATGCATGGAGTTGTTAAAATCTCACTGGAATTGCCAGGCAAGACTTCAGTCCTGGGAAGTTGTAAGGGATATCCTTAAACACAAACCCAAGTTGATTTCAGTGAAAATATTCAGACTCATTCAACTTAAATCTGAACATGTAAAACTGTAGCATGGTGTTCAGGAAAATAAATTCCAGAGCTGTTACAGTTTTAATATTTTAATATATCTACCTTTATTCTGAGCTGGAAATAAAGCTGGCGCACCTCTGGCAGATGGATCCATGCACTTACAGAGCTCTGTAAAAGTTCAGCTACCAACTCGAATTTCACAGTTTTGCTCTACATTTAAAAGAAGATACTAAAATTCAGATTCATCTTGTAAGCCAAATTCCTGCCTGATCTGGCAAACTGGACTTGTAGCTGTAGATCTGCACTTCATGACCCCATCGTCTATATCTGTTTCCTAATTTGAAACAAGAACTTTACAATCTACATTGACAGAAAACTATGAGTGGTTTTGTAGTTAATTACCTGTCAACTCTTTTAAAAGGGAAACAGAGGATCCATGTTTAAAATATGTTAAATGATTCAGTCACCTCTATTAATTGGGTGTCTCAACTGGAAAATCTTTCACCCTATGGTGCAGATTCCCTTTTAAACCAAGTCACCTGCACCATTCATTTTGTTGACAAGAGGAAAGGGCTCATCTCTCATGATGACTTGCTGCTGTGGTAGCCATTTTCAGCAGGACACTCCCATTTTTCTTGAGACATTTCTCTTCTATCTTTAGCAGCACAGCCAAGGCCCAGGACCATTTACCTTGTCGAGCTGCTTGCCTCTTTGGTAGGAGAACATCAATAATCCACCAACCCTGGAATTATTTATCTCCAAACTTGCTGAGCCCTTGGTTACTAAATGGAGAGTTATGAAAAATGCCTACCTACTGACACCATGTAATTCGCCATACTGTTCCTGTCAGACATCTTCCGTAAGAGGGGGGGAGCGGCTGCTTCTAGAGTGTATACCAAAGCAATGATAGAACAGGAAACACTGGGATGCTGTGCAAAACGTTGTAGTTATCAGGTCTTCTGTAGCTATTCCTAATAGAATATATTCCCTGCTGCAGAATGAGACAAGCTTATATAGGCAAAAAAATTTTGTGTTTTCCCATATCAGGATAATGGAGTATTATCAGGGGACTGAACTTGTGATTTTAAGATAAGACACACATACTTACATGAGTTGAGGTAGTATACAAGCGTTCATAAGCTGTTCCTGTTTATGGCTGTTCATAGCTCATTTTTAAATCACTAGAAAGGGAAAGAGAGGTGGAGTATGTTGTTGTGGATCACACATGAGTTTGCCCCATCTACCTATCCTTTCTTTTCACTTCCAGTCTCCACTCTGTGACTGAATTCATCCTCCCCTTTGCCTGTAGACCATCTTTGATACATTCTTCGTGCTTGAAACCATCCCCTAGGCTCACTCAAACCTTCTCCCTAGCTGTAGCCCAGTCTCTGATGTAGTGCGCTTGCTTTTCAGTTCTGCAAGAGATTCAGGGTGAAATCTACTCAGGATGGTTCAGATTTAGTGGCTACAATTCGAGCTGTTCCCCCAGCTCCTTCATGGTCCTGGAATGGGAAGAACTTTTTGATTTGATGCACATCAGGATTAGGTTAGTCCAGGGTAGGTTCAAAGTACTGAAGTCAACCTGGTCTCCGTGGGAATCCTTTAATATTGTTCTGTCAAGGAAAGAATATTTAACTGTCAAAACAGATACTTAACTAGATGGGTAAATCAAATGCTAGGGGATCTGCATTGCAAAATGAGTTGTCAAGACTTTTAGAAAGACAAAGCTGACTGGAGGAAATAAAGAAAACAAGAAGGGACTGGTTTGAAGGGTTGAGGCAGATCTCTGCAAAGGATGGGGGAACAGTGTTAGAGGCCTAGCCTCTCATCCAGCAACAGACTTTCTTACTGGTTCACTTCTTCCCTAGATTTCTTCCATCACGTGGACATGTTCAGTGCATGCATGCACGTATCTATCTGACCTGGATAAGATAGCTCTGGAAACCAGCAGAATGGCTGCAAAGAAGATGTTGCATTCCAGCCTTGCTGCTGTGGCTACAGGCAATCAGCATTCAGAGAAGCCGTGTCCACTTCTGCCAGACCTAACCCTGCTTGATTTACAGAGCTACGAAGATCTAACAAGACATTTCAGAAAGTCACTAATACTATGGAGTATTCATGTTGTCACAAGGCATTTTGATTTACTAACATGATATAGGAGTGCAGATTAGCGTACTACGCATCCCATTAACATCTGAATGGGATAAGAGAGCCGGGTTCAGGTGGCCACCAGGGGCTTCCTGTCCTGGCCCTGACTCTGCTGTCCTAGTTAATTGCTACAGACAGGCTTGAAACCCAAGAGCATGTTTTGAATTCTCAAATAAACTACTTTAGGTTTAAACCAATAGTTAAAAAGAAATTCAAGTTTAAAAAACAAAAAAACAATTGGGGCATTTAATAAATGTTGAGTTTCATTTCTTAGACTGTGATGGTTTCTGTTCTCCATCTCCATCATTCTGTTTTTCTTCTGCTTTTTGCATTCACAGCTAATCTTCAACACACATCCCATTCCATCCTGTCTCCCCTTATGCAAACTCCCACAGGTAGCACAAGTATCGCCACGTTTTTTCTCTGAGTCTCACTCAGATTGTTGTGCTCTTGTGAGAAAACAGCTTTGAGAGAAGGAGAGGGAGAAAATGGCTTGAGTTGAGGGAGCAGAGGCAGTTCAGGTTTAGATCCAGCTAAGAAGCTTAGTCTGATCCCAGGTCGTCTCCTCTACAAGCTGCCCCTTTGGGAGCATTCTCAACCCATCAGATAGCCAGAAATTTGACACATGAAACTCAGTTATCAAGCCACATAATATCCATTATTAGGAAACAGTCATGAATGTAAATGGAACATATAACTTCCATGTACCGTTGTGTGATGGCTACAAAGTTCTGTGGTGGATGTCATGACAGCCAAGCCAAGCACCCAGGTGCCAAAGATCTCATGGCAGAGGGCTTCAAAGACAGCTGTGTCTGGGGAAGATGCCTTCTAACGGCATATTCAGCCTGCAATAACAAGGTATGAAAGCCTTTTTTCCAGAAACCCTCCAAAAGGGTTGGGCAGCTGGCAGCTGAAATCCCAGAAGAGAGAAGAATTAGCAGCGTAACTCCGCAAAGGCGTGATGAGAGAAAGAACAAGAAGGCCCGTTCGAAGCTGTGGTTGGCAGGACAGGTCTGATGTGTGAAGGAAGAGCCTGATCTGAACAAAGTACCACTTTGCAAACTTCCCTTCTTGAAGTGCAAAATGTTGACTTCTTGCATGGTGTGCTTTGTGGTCTCACTTTCTTCCCTTGAGACTTGCTGGGAGTGAGGCAAACTTCAGATCTGACACCAAGACAGACAGATACATGGTAGAACTGCTTCATTACCACTGCTAAGCATATTGAGATGGAGCTCACACTCGTGCTACTTAGAGCTGCCATTGTCACACAATAAACTTTACAACTGATGCGTGTGTGTTATGAACACACATAAGTGTATGATGTGTGATATAAATGACAGAAAACTGTTGAATTTTGGGTTGGTTTTTTTCCTAGTAGAGAGAAGTGTTAGGAGAGAGGGAATGACAGCCATAAAATGGAAATTCTGATATACATTTTTTTATTCAGTGAAAATGTTGTATTATTTGCCTGCCTTCTCTACCCTTCACCAAATCTGAACAGCCAAAGAAACACGATACATGGTAAATCTATTGTAGAGAGCAAAGCTTTACACGAATACACGAATTTAAGTTTTTGAAGAAAACAAAAATATGTCTCTCATTTTGGTATGATCTATTCAGTTCCAGAAAGTGCACTGACATAGGACAGTCCTATTCCTGTGTCTGGACAGAAAGCAACAAAATAATAATAAATTAAAAAATAATTGGTATTCTGAAAAAAAACCTCTTAATTTTGTGTGAAAATACAGGAAAAAATCTAGGAATTATGCTGTCTTGCGTTCCTGACTTGTAACAGAATCCAAGACCTCACATTCTTTTTTTGAAAATGACCATTACAAGCAGGACCTCTACTTCACCATTCTTCTGAACAAGGTGGTAAGACCTGTGGGGGACCACAGATTTTAGCTAAAGCCTGTTCTCCTATGATGCACACACATGGGGAATACACACTGGTGTTTCTTTTATCCTAGTGGGTGCTTCCTGTGGTCTGCTATGTCAAGATATTTCCCTAAGCAATGTCTGATGAGGTGATTTAAATGGCAAAGTGAGAAGTTATCATGTCACCAAATTTCTTGTCATTTTAGTTATGCTCTGGGCATACTGTCGCACTCATTGAAAGAATGAGTGATTTGGAAGTTAAGATTTAAGGAAATGCATTGTGCAGTTTCTGGCTTAATTAAGCCATTAAGATTTTTTTAGGTGTTTAAGCACCAGCAATTTGAATGCATAATTCAGCATGCACACTGGCTAGCCTTGTACTTCTCTTGTTCTGAGGTGAAACAGATTGTGAAAGGGGAGACAGCTGTGAGAACATCCTGTAAAGCCAAACAGAGCCAGTCCCTAACTTACACTGTGGCCTCAGAGATGAATTAATTAGACTTTCCTAGCATGAAGTTGGCAATAAGCTCCCAGACCCCTGCTGGGCATACACACCCTGTTTGGCATGGAGCTGGCATTGTGGAGCAGGAGGTATTGATTTGACAGCTCAGGGAGATTATCTGTAGCCTCCTGAAAATGAAGGGAACCGAGGGAGAATTGGCTGTTATTAACTGCTCTGTTGGGAAGTGTTGAAGTGACCTTTGTGCCTTTGGGATTGTAGTATATCAGCTGCTTTCATAGCATTGGTAAAGCAAGTGATGAAGTTGTGGTTTTGTCCATCCTTAAAGTACAGGTTGCAGTGGATAACATGCAAAACTGGGTGAGAGGCAGAAGCTATATCCCTTTACCCTACCAAGGATTAAACAGGAAAAATCTGTGTCTCTGTGTGTGTGTATGTGTGTGTGTACGGAAAGAATGAACGATATATAAGGGGGTGTAAAATCTGCTATGTTTTCTTTCCTAACAAAATATAAAAGCACACAATTATACCTCATTTGGTATAAAAGTTTTCCGTTTTCATAATAATCAAAATTTCATTTCTGACAATGTGAAGAGGAGCAAAGTAAGTACAAGTCTAACTTTCCTTTTACAATCTATGTGTATTGCTTAGAAGCTGTAGGGAGTTTTCTTAATATGACCTTTTTTATTCTGTCCCATGAAGTGTTTGGTCTGGAAAGGTAACATAAAAGATAAAGCAAAAAGCACTCACCTACATCAATAGTAAGGAAAGAAAAACTAATATCTTCCCTTTAGAAGTTAACACTTATTCATGATAAACTTTAAAAATTCCCTCCATATTTTCTTTCTCACTTGTTTTCTGTGCCAGTCCAAAAACTAAAAGACATCACTGAAATATTGCATAGCTCCTGTGTTGGGTAGAATACTAAGAAACTGGACGTAACTCTATAATGTAGGAAGGCTATAGTTGACACATTGGTGACATCTTAAATCATGAATGACTTCCACTAAGAACAGTCTTATGCTATCTTCTGATTTTTCTTTTCCCTCCTAACTTCTTCTTGAGGTTTCAGCCAAACTAGAAAACTAATGTTTCAGTTTTGAACTAGGAAAAAAAAAAAAAATCAGCTAATGACAGTAGTTGGCGTTTTTTTAATCACTTTACGCTGCTGGATTTCAAATCAGCAGAAGCACTTAGGTTTCCAGTCCCCTTCCCATTACTAGGATCAGACAAGCTTGCAGTGAAAATGCAGACTGGGCAGCAATTGATTTCTTCTAATGGTCACCGTACTAATGAACAATCTCTGATTTTATTCTACCCATTTACGTCAAATTGAATCACCACTCCTCCTAATACCCGTGGAAATAGGTGCTTCTCCGTGTTCCTCATCTGAGAATAAATAAATGCAGTGTCTGATAAAACCGCTGCTAAGGCACACACATGATGAAACTGTGTGCCATGTCTGTAGTCTTGGGGATTTCTGTTATATATGCATGGTTCTGTTCAAGTTTCCCCATATTTTTAAACACACGGCATAAAATTACTCAGCTTTCTCCCAAATGTTTGTTCCCTGGCAACTGCTGAGTTTTCATCAGCAGTTTTAATGCAGAAGATTAGCTAAAACCAATGAGCTCAGTGATGGATAACAGAAGCAACTGGTTGTTCTGGCAAGTCCATCCAAGCAGCTTTATCAGCTACTGTTGAGATTGCCGACTCCAATCTTTCTACAACAAAAGATCTTTTGAACAGAGCTGTTGTGACAGGGGAAGTATTAAAGGAGAAGGGATTCTGGTATCAGGAGCAGCGAGTGCTGGCTGCTGGACTTCCAAGACCTTTATGAATGCCAACTACCAGCGTGGGAGGATCACACGATCAATTGCAACTAGCTCATGGTGTTGGGGGCATCACTAAGCTTTTCAAACATGACATTATTGCTTGTCAGAGTGCAGCCAGCAAAGCAACCTGACATGAAAAGAGTATTTCCTCCCGATAGTCTTTTTCAGAAGTTGTGAATATTTATATACAATCAGTAGTCACAACAGCAGACCTCTCTTCTTAGGATGATGGTTTGAGACATCTGAAACTTGGAAACAAGTGAATGAGTGATCCTTTTGGTTAAACTACTTACTATTTTAGCTCTAAGCACAGTTTTGCAAAGCTTTTGAGTCTAAGTCTGCACTTGATACAATCATTTCAATCAAAAGGCATCACTTAAGTAGTATAGTCAGTAAGAAAAGAGTGTTCTGCTCTTATAAAACAAGATGAGCATTCAGAAGATCTGGCTTCAGTTTTCCACGTATTTCTTGCACCTGCCAAATACACCAAATATTTTTTCTCACCCTTTTTCCTGCATATTCAGACAGTAAACCTTCTGGGAAAGTGACTGACTCTTTTTCTACATGTTTGTCAACAAACATTTCTGAGTTTAGTTTGGACTTAGAGGTGGTTCTACACTGCAAATGACTTTAAAAATTGTTCTGTATTTCTTCTAATTCCAGCCAGTTAAAAGACAGTGTTCTTGGATGAAAACTTGGCCATCTGCATTGCTAGATTAGACGGCTGCTGAACGCCTACCTGGGAACATAAGAGACTGCACACTCGGAAATATTCCTTTATGCAGCCCATGACAGCCGTTCTCATACATCATACGAGTCAATGTGTACTGCATTGATAGTGCCAGGATTTCACCCCTGCTGCTTAGCCTACTAAGCCAGTTATGCATGGAAGTAACAGTTATTTGTTAAGATAAAATCTTTTTTCTTCAACTAGAAAATCATCCCATTGATGAAGTCTGAGTATGAAATACCACCTGTTAAACAGAACAGATTAGGTGTGGAAGGCCATTCATTATTGTCAAGGCTGCCAATGTTTGTTTATGCACAAAGAAACTCTAGTCTTTGTGGCTTTTATGTTTCTATACCCATTAAATTTTATTTTTTTAATAATCAAGTCCCAGCTGTTCCAAACAGCTCTCCCTTGCGGGTACTCTGAGGTTGTTTGCCTGTATTCCCACTTACTGTACATGAATACTTACCCTGAATGATCTGTCATAAAAGCATGATTCTTATTTTGAGCTACATGAATTGATGTGTTCCCTTATATGCAAATGTTGCAGGTTAATGAGGCAGGATTTTAAGGGAGAGTTGTGCTGGAATCTTGGACAGGATAAAGTGGCCAACAGACTGATTCAGGCTACTGTGGTTAACCCACAGTATTTATTAAAAAAACCTTTACTAAGCAAAGGCACACAGTCTGGGATATTATACGCTTGCTTTATTACGTGCTTGCTTGGGCAAATGCAAGGTGATCGTTTTAAAAAACCAGAATAATATTAAAGACTAATAATAGAATGTAATAAATTATGCAAAAGAGCTTTTCTTTGGCTAGCACTTGCACTCATGTTGGAAAGGATTTAGTCTCATTCTTTACTACGAATAAAAAACATGTCTATTAGTGTAAAGCTTAAAGCTGTTGGGTTTTTTGTCTGGTTTTCCTTTTAGGTAAATCTCAGCATCCTGTTCTGAATACATAAAAATTAGATGTTTACATGCTCATTTGATCGACTAGCATTTCTTTATTTTGAGAAATAGAGCTTTCCTCGGGAAAGAACCTGCTCTGATAAGTAATCAAAGACACATCCTAACCGGTTTCCTGTTGCCGTCTTGTTACTACATGGCACATCTATCCACCTTCAATCTTGTTCAGTGTCCAAAGAGAATTTTGGCACAAACTTGATCCAAAGTCTGCAGAAGGAGCTGCTGGCACACCTAGGTCAATATTATGGCTCATCCATCAGCACTTGGATTCTAATTTCCAGCTATACTAAATGGCTCTAAAGCCATTCAGACTGTGATTTTTCTCTGGAAAGTGAATATTTTAAAAATATCAAGACAGTTTCCTGCCCAGATGTACAACAAGGCTTCCTGAAGCGTAAAGCTGACCAGTGGATTTCAGGCTAAGAACGTAAGGGTGATCTACTAGCTGAGTCAATCTTAGGATCATGTAGAAGCCTGTAAAATTTCCAGTAAAGCAAACACAGCAAATATTTCTTTCTTTGACTTGGACAGGCTTCTGCATAACACTGAGACCCATTTGCAATAACAGGAATGGACAGAGCTTACAAAAATCTTGTAGCTTAATTAGGCTGAAATTCAAATGAGAGAAGTCCAGCTGTTTAAAGGAAAACTGTAAAGCTGAAGAGCTAGAAACAAGCACAGGTAAGTTAGAGATCCATGTAAATACTGCTGAAAGCAAATCTCTCTGGCTGGCAAACTTTAAAGAGAATTGCTCAGTGATTGTTCATCCTACTGAAGGATTTACCTCAGACCGTAACGTTACCAAAATCTGCAGCAACACCTGTGTCTGTCTAGCAAATAGAGAGGCCTGGGGCAAGTGTGTCTTACATGCTTGATAGGACAGAAAGTTTGAAGTTTACCCGAGACTTTTATTCTCTTTTGGTCAGCTTCACTTCATTTTTTCATGTTTGCAAGTTTTCTTTCCACCCTTTGTTTCTCATTCTCACCATGAAAATAGATTGGGTGTTTATGCTCTAACAAACTCAAACTGATCCAGAGCTACAGGGAAAAGTCTTCCCATCAGCCATGAAATCTGTCTATATATTGTCTGTCTAGTGTGTTTTATCCAGATTCTCCAGATTTAACCTTTGTTCATATATACGTATGTCTGTGTACATATATATAAACACATATAAGGTTCACATAATAAATATCATCTATATCTATTTTTTTGATTTTTACTACTTAAAATTTACAGTACTTTAATGTACTCAAACACTTTTCACTTTCATATCCTGAGAAAGGAGCGTAGAAAGATCAAGTTTACCTTGCATTAGGCCATTAGTTACGTTACGTGTCTGCACATCTTGGTTCTTTTTCTTTTCTAATCCTAGCATGCTCTCATATGGGGATTATTTATAGCGACATTTACTTTAATCGTCCACCTTTGGAGAAGTTAACATTGCCAACATCAGCTTTCAACAATCATGTTGTAGTCCCTAAAATACAAATACCTCAAAAATCAGTAGGTTTAGATAGGTTTAGTGTTTCTTCTTCATCTGATATTTAATGCTCAAAAAGCATTGTAATAGGAGAGAAATAATGGCAGAAAACTCTAAGCTGAGTCCCGAAGTGTTGCTGCTCTGGTTAGGAAAAAGTTTGTTGGAGATTTTAAACAGACTCTATTTTACCCCCCATAAGGATGTGATTTACAAGGCACAAGCCTCGTAGAAATAAGACTGACCTCTGTCGTGATCGTTTAGGAAGAAAATGTTGAACTTGGGAAAACTGTGAGAAAGTTTACTAAGAGCATAAAGCAAGTAAATCTTTGCCGAAGTCTTGCATGTGTCCATTAATTTAGCAGTTTTATTATGTGGCTAATGGAAACCTTTCACTCTGTTAAATAGCAATAAATAATGAGTGGATTATCTGATTTTTGGTGTGACATCAACAAAGCTTGTAGCCAAGTCCTGCAGAAATGCAGCACAGACTTACTGTTTCTGCATAGAACTGCTTGCTAGAGAATTCTGTGGTGGTGTTTGGGTTTTTTTGTTTGTTTTTCTTTTTTTTTTTTCTTTTTTTTTTTAACTGCAGTTACTCCTCAAAAGTACTATTAAAACCTGGCAAGCAGTTATGAACTCAGCAGGTTGATTAGCATCTTAGGAATTGTGCCCTCAGGACATTTGTCCTCCGGCAGTTGTGTCCCAGACCAAGCTGCACCAGCTGATTCTTCCCATTTTCGCTCTACTCAATTCAGAGAAACTCTGGCTGAGTAGGTCATTTCATGAAAAAAATGGTGTATAACAGATGTAAATGTAAAGAGAATCTTGTCTAGTCTTATATGTGTGCACTGCAGCTGAAGAGAAATGATTGATAGCTGGTAACAGAACTAACTTTCATGAACATCAGTTCATTATTGCTAGAAAGTTATTGCTAGAACTTGACTAAAACTGGAGGAGTTGTCCTTGGCTTTTGCTATGGGCATCAAAAGCAAATTTTAGTTTTTCCTTGTAACTACAGACACGCTGCACAATTCCTGTTATCACATCTTAGCTTTGACTTAGTTCTAGACACAGCTCAATAGCAGTCAGTTTGGCTTTCAAGGAGCACCCTTGCATCCGTCCCGGTACATTGCTGGCCACCACCTTGCTTAAAACTCTCTTTTCTGCCTTACATTTTTATTGGTTGTTTGTTAATTACTTCCCTTTCCTCATTGTCTCTAGTCATAAAATATTGACTATGAAGTTGCTTTTTTTCAAGTGTATGTGAAATACGTAATGCTTTTTTCTATTGCAACATACACCTTTTAAAACTTACTTACAACTTTTTTTCTTTCTGGAGGTAAAAGTTTAACTGCCCTCACAGCCTCCAGTATTTGAGGACTCTACTGTATCAGCTCTTGAGACAGCATTTCACTTGGGCTGGTGACCTCTCACCATTCTTGGTTGAATTCTTGCTTGCCTGGGGAAGGACTTTTGTTTTGATTAGACTAAATCTACAAGTAAGCAAGAAGTAACACTGCTCTCACTAACTCACTCAGAATTACTTCAACATTTGGTTTGTGTCACTTGAAGCCATTGGCAGGACAAATTCAGGTCCCAGATTCAGAACAACCCTGACTTTTGGGGAAAGCTTGGTTTGGGATTCAAACTCTTTACTTGCTGTGTAAAGGGGTTTACTTAGTTTCCAAATTGATTAAGAAACATGTTTTTTAGTAATGAAAACCCTTTGGTAAGCAAAGACCAAATGACCTGTCCAGTGGGTGCAAATGGAGAAGGAAGAATGCAGAACAGAGAGTGAACAGCTGAAAATGTTCCCCATTTAAAAGAACAAAACACTGAATGCGTTTGTTGATACTGATGATCACAACCATCTGTCTGGATTAGCTCTTTCAGCTTTTTAGCAGGACAGAATCCATCCACTCATATCTCCAGTTTCACTCCTGAGAGTTTCTCAGGAATGAGAAATGCTGTATTTTCTGTCACCTCCTCATGCTACGAAATCATGAATAAATCAATGCTTTCACCAAGAAGCGTTAACACTGCCACTGTTGTAATCACCATACAGATAAAACATAGTCGTCTAAAGAGAATATTGCCCTAGAAATAAAATATCAAGTCTTTTATTTTTTCAGTAATAAAGTTTCTCTGGCAACCACGTGTATATAACATTTGTTTCAGTGATGTGGCACAGCATGGATTTTTGTAAAAGCTGATAGTGGTAAAGCAGGGACATGGGTCACCATCCTATCTCACTTTCTGGTGTGAAGCTGATGGTGAAGGTAGAAAATCAATATACAATAAAGGTGGTGCATGTTGAAACTAAATTGAAATGATCGATTTTTTTCCCAGAATCATTAGATTCTCCCCCAAAATCTTTGTTTCTTTTTGTGGAGAAATGTTTACTCTCCACTTTAAGTTCATGGTGTAGTTCATTTGTTTGCGTGGGTTTTTTAGAAAGAGAGTAAGATATTACTTATGCATGAAACAAATGCTGGAAATCACTGTATTTCAGAAGCATTCCCAGAAGTCCCTGTAAACACAGAGTACTTAGAGGGATGGATATCTTCTTAATCCATGAACATCTTTAGCTGTTGTAAATCCCCCTTCCAGCCCAGGTAAGTAAATAATGTAGTGCATTAGAGCAGTGTCATCTGCCATCAAAAGACTTTAGGTATCATTCTGACTCGAGGCAGAGTTGGCCTGGGGCTTATTATGAGCTTAATTGCAAGATGAGAAAAGAACCATATTCATATTACAGCACCTTGCCTCGTTCAGATACTTCTCACCTGCTACATATGTGCGCATCAAGAACAGGTTTCTGAATAAAATATGCTCTGTGTTCACACCCTAGGTAAGACTGCACGAAAACCATCGACTCTGCTACAGGATAATTCAAAGAAAAGTATTGCTGATCTCCAGAAGACTAACATCTAATTTCTCCCCATGTTCCAAGAATTTAATAATTGTCAATAGAAAACATCTGCTATACATACAAAGCGATCAAGTCCTTTCTGCTGTCTTGTATTTAACCTATGTTTATGTATCAGCTGTGCTGAATAAATTATTTGAACTGCCTACATATTGCTACTTAAAGAAAATGGGGCCTTCAGTGAACCTGAGTAGTGTTGGCAGAAATAGACTATTCATATCAACTCTGCGTAGATTTTCACCCCTCAAAGAAAAACTGGTTCTTCAGGAGTAACAGAGCAAACCATGGCTGGCCACAGAAAAATCCCTCAGCAGGTATCTGCCATGCTTGGTTCAGTCTCGTGTTCAGTGACCTTTGCTATGAGGCTCCTATAAATTCCCCACGTTCATATTTCACTTTCTAATTAATTTCACCATCTGGAAGTGTTTTCTTCTATTCATTACATGTAGTCCTTTTTTAATGCTTTTCCATTACTGATAATCGCATTTCTGAGGCTAACCAGCTCCAACCTCAATTTTTTGAGAACCTGTGGAATGTGATCACCAAGCAAGCAATGGCTGCACCCAGGAGCAAAAGTGCTCACATCCCTCAGTCTGTTCTCATACCGATTTCCCTTATGCTTTTCCCACTAGATTTTATAAGGTCTTTTTACTTTCTCGTCTGCTTAGTTTCTCATTCTGCCTCTTTTTATACAATCCCAGGCTGAAAAGATCTTTCTCTCCCATTGACCTCAGAGTGATTGTTTTCTTAATTTAATATCCTACAAACTGCCTTAACTCTGACCTCCACCTTCACTAAGCAAGTTATAACCTCTTTACAGCTAAAAACTGATAATAAATCTCTGTGCCCAATTTTTCATTTGTAGGTTACAGTACAATTATAACCTAAAAATCAAATAATCACCATTTGAATAGTCTCTAACGTTTCCATTTAAATCTATACGTGACCTTTGTATCTTACTAATTTAAGATTTATGCTTGACAAAAGTTTCGAATGCATTATCTATTGAGTGTTTACCCTACAGCAATAGACATAAAACTCTGAAATGTCAAATTGTGAAACACTCATTTAACATTTTTTAGGGCTTAACTTCAGTGCCCTTCCCAGGAATAGCCTTTTTCCCTAGACTGAATATTTCCAAGGAACACTTCTTGGGTTTTTTTCCTCAGTGCTCTCTCTGCATATTTTCTACCCCTTTTCCTTTGTTTTCAGTAGCAAGATGAAAGATGACAGAGGAAGTGGAAGAATCATAGGAGAAAAATGTATACCATATCTCTCGTCCTTCTCCTTACCACCATAAAAAAATAATAAAAGTTATACTTTCATAGGGAAATAAGCAAGAGAATATCTGAATGAATTAATGGTTACTGCATTTCGCTGTTTCCATACTGGAATGTCTTTTAAAATTGCAATCATTCTTTGTGAAAAAAGTTACTGTTTTTCAATCTGCTCTACTAGTAGTTCTTTGAGAAAACATAAATGCTTATGGGTGAAAATACGGAGACAACTAGGGTTACGAAGTTGTAACTTATCACAGCTTTCTGACCATGGCAAAGATTAATATTTAAATTTTAAGATATTTTCTATGCTTTTTTTCACAGGTTTCTCTAACAACAAACAAGATGTCTTCATCTGTTTGATCACAGAATGAATGGAAATGAGATGAGAGGGAAAATATCACAACAGCCCTATTTCAGGTCAGTCCCCATTCAGCTGTGATGAATGTCTGTGTCTGCAGCACTGGGCAGGTTCACCCCACGGTCTGCTCCGGCCTTGATTATCTCCTTGCAGTCCAGGTACAGCTAACAAGGCTATCAAGACCGGTGTGAGAGCAGGTGTTTTTAAATCAAAAGTCAATCCATTTCTGAACCAGGAAAGAAATATATGTACAAAAATCTGTAGGAGGAATATTCTCTTACAAATACTTACGAGCTCCGAGACTCAACTGGAGACAAACCATGACTAGGAAAACGGTGTGAGCTCTTACCCACATGACCTAATGACAGCTTTAAACAGCAGAGTTATCGATGTAAATCCTTACTTTCCTCTACGGTGAACTTGTACACAGTACATGCCTTTCCTTTGAGCACGTGTGTACAAAACAAAAGGTCCTGCTCCTGGCTGTGCTGCCAGCTGGCTGTGTTACTGCAGGTAATGGTGATAATTGTCGATTTGCTCCCGTTGTAAAAAAATCAGTTTCTTTGGATTCAAAATGTATTTTTACACTACTACAGCTTTCTGAATTATCAGACACCCACTGGGGACTGTTAGTAGATGGAGGGTCCTTTTTCTTCCTGTCACAGATGGAAACTGCAATGTACTACCTCAGAGGCTTCGCACTGGCGTGCGTGTGATACCACACCGAGCCCAGCTTCTCCAGCAACACGTCTGAGTCACGTTGTTGTGAAAACAGGGACTTGTTTTCCCGGTAAGTTCCTAACCATTCTTACAGTGTATGCATTTCACTTTGAGAAGATCAAACTTCTTTAAAGCCACCAGTTTATAGTTGAGCAATCATCTTCTCAAGTTGGAGTATCCTGCAATGGGGGCCATTCCGCTTCTGCCCTCTATATGACCAGTATCAAGTTTACAGAGGCACTTGATTCCCATTCCTCAGAGCTCAGAATAGGGTTGTTAATAACTGGCTTCATCCTAGGGATGGCTGTGATCTGCAGCTAATTATCATTTTTAAAGCACTTCCCAGTCCCCAGAAGAAAAGACCTTGATGCTCCCCCGCAGAGAGCTATCGGCCCACGCTGGGACACAGCTGGTGGGGTGCACAGCTCTGCGCAGATTTCCTCGTGGCTGTGTTAAGATAATTAGCTAATCCGATACCTGGCATGCTCCATAATTCTTATCTAACATGACCAATTTGCAAATGCGCATACTTGTGTGCATGCATGGCTCTAATTGAAACACGACCGGAGGGCAGACTTCTGAAGCCACATCGCCACAAAATAAGCAGTAGCTGGTGAGCAACAAAACCCTCTCAAATAACAGAACGTCACCATTCTGCCTAGGTGCAGGAATGGCATAACTATGACGCAGATAAGGGAGGGGGAAAATGTTACTCAATATTTTTTCTAAAATGTGATCTTGGATATACAAATGTGACTTAAAGCAGTAGACAAATTGCACGGCTCTCGCTGGAAAAGGCAGTCACTCCTTCACGCCTGGCGACTCAGCGCTGTGGAGTGTAAGACACAATTCAGCTGAAATTTAGAAGCAGCTGTTGCATCAGGGCTTGTTTAAAGCTGTTTTTCTCCAGGAAGTCATTATTTGAAATAAATCTTGTCCATTAAAGAGACACGCTTCAGCAGTTAAGTAATGCAGTATAGGGTTTGTTAACCTGGAAAAGCATAGGATATTCAAAAGCCTAATCTGGACAGAAAAATAAATATGTGATTTAAGACAAAGCATCTATGTATCTGAAAAATGCCTGTTTTTCAAAATCCAAACTTTAGCATCTTAGAAGCTTATTTTTCAATGGTGGCACTCTTAAAAAAAAAAAAAAAAAGACACAAAAAAACTCCAAACAAGAAACCTTGCCTCTTTCACTATGTCAGACTGAGCCCACCAAAATAGATTAATCTCTGATTAATAAGGACATATTTTCTTTTAAAGCACAGGGTTTGCTTTTTATATGTTTTTAACTTGCATTTTCAGAAGCATTTGCGCCATGCATGAGGACCTGAATTGAAGGTAATGCTATCTAAGCTCAGAGACAATGAATGAACCAAAACCAGTCTGAAAATAAGACCAAAAATCTACGGGATTTGTCTGAGTAAAGGAGAAACATTTAAATATTAACGGTATCACTATACATAAAATAAACACTTGAAAGCCCCTAGTTTGAAGCACTATTACAAGTCCTTGCTTGGAACAAACTCTCAGCAGGAACAGGCAATTGAAACCCAATTGTTGCTTGTGGGTGAGCTTCAGGGGGTTTTATCACGGGGACTGCTATAGTCAAACATACCCATCAAAAATTGATTCAGAAGCAAAAAGCAGATGAAACTAAAAACTGTATTTATTAATAGTGCTCTGGTTTTTAAGATATTATGGTTTGAAACACTTTTTTTTTATTAAAAACAGAGTCTCCTATGCAACTCAGGCTTTGTGATGCAAATACTGAGAGCAGTGGTGTTTGATCCAGCCAGATAACACGAATTTGGATTACAAAGGCTAATTCCCCTTCCTTGCACTGAAACTGTTCTGCAGTTATTACTCCTGTTACAGCAGGGTGAATCAGAGTGTCTCACACTTTTCTTCTCACCACACTGGATGGTCAGGGCTGTACTTTTAGGTGGAACACAGCGAATTTAAGTGACATGCCCGAGATCACAGCAGAAGTCTGTTGCAGTGGAGGATTTCAATGCAGAACTGCTAAACTCCCTTCTAAGTTTCGTCTTGGCTGTGTTCCTCATCCCCCTGAAACTACCTTCCATTAGTTGCCACAACATGTTTCGTCTCAGGCAATACACTGGTGATCGTGTACTCCAGCAAAGTGTGAATATTATCTGGCAGATAGCTTATGATCAGTGCACATAAGCAGAGCCCAGAAGGGTTGCTTCTATTTTCAGCTGTACTACAACTGTCTCTGATTCATGACAAGGTCACTTGAGTCAATGAAATCCCTGGCTGCTTGTCTCCAGTAATTAAGCAGTAAAACTTTTAAATGCACACCCCAAACTGGGAGGTCGCTGTGTTGATTGTCTGTGTAAGTACCTTTGTAGGGAGAAAATACCAGGTCCTAAAGGGCTCTTTAATCTATCCAAAAAGTCTAATGAGAACTGAGAGCTGGCAGTTTAAAGCTGGACATATCTGAATGAGAAGCAAGACAAAGATTTTGAGCGCCGAAACTGAGTAGTCATTTGTAGAAATTATGAAGGTGATAGATTCTGTTGTTCTGAAAATCCTTTGTCTGAAGACCTAGGTATATTTCCAGGCAAGATTACCTCAACTGAGAGCTGGTTAGTGGCCTCAGATCAGGAACAACTCCATTTAATTATCATGCTTATGATATATCTGTGGTGGTCTAATAGCCCCTTCTACTTTAGCCACTTGAACTGCCAGCTGTATTTTCCAGGAAAGTAGAAAAATTATAATTCAATAGGTTTGTGAAATCTACTGGATTAGAATAACATATTCTAATAACATATTGTTTTTTAAAAAAATAATCATCTGCATATCTTTAAAATCTTATGACAATTTTTAGTGGTTTTAATACAATTGGAGAAGATAGATGATATGAGAAAGGAAGAATAATTATTTAAAATAAAACTGTCCAGTTGTGACAGTCTGCAAGAAAGGTTCTTCTGGAAGAGTAATTCTGAATGATTTTCCAGGAATAAATCTGTTGCCTTTAGACATATGGAGTAAAGAGCAGCCCCTTCCAAAAGGGATGGAATTGGAGAAGTGCTCAGCTAATATTAACCGGGAAGTAGAGGACAGGCCTCAGAGAATTATGAAATGTGTCATCTTCTTGTAGAAAGGCATAGACCGATCTAATGAGGCACAGTGTGTCCCAGGTGAACGGTTACTCAAAACTATCCCAGTAGTTTGTAACTTCTGGATAAAGGTATTTTAAGTGAAAAAAAGAAAAGATCTTTTACTTAGGAGTGCTTTCCTCTCTGGCAGTGGCTCTGCATGATTTCCACTCTTTACTAGCAAAGACGTTGGGCTGTCCTCTTTGGGGGCATTAGGGCCCACTTTAGCTTTGGTGATGGCCAGCCACCAAAGCTGAGGAATCTGGCCCTATAGACCAACATATCCGTCAGATGTTGTTACCACAGAAGAGTAAAAAACAGCTGTTACAGAAATTCCTTCCAAAGAAGGTGACTTAAGTTATCATTCACCTGTGGCTGAGAGACCAGAGAATGAGGGAACAGATTTTCTAAATGTGATTTTGATTCCCCCTAACGCCCCTTCCCCAATAACAACTGAACCTAAAGGTTTAATTATTTAATAGTACATTTGGAAGTCTGTTTATATAGGTGATTTGGGTTGATTTCCCAAAGGGGAAAAAAAAGGAGGCCTGAGTTGTGCTTTAATGAAGACCCCTGAAATCATCTTTGTTATCGCTAATGAAAGCCGGGAGGAAGAGCTACATATAGTTACACCATCAAAAAGTCTATCTGCCATTTGGCTATCAGTCAGGGAACCATAGCATAATCTATATAATCATTGTTGAGAAAGGTATATTTCTGGCATTTCTAAGCATTTCTCTGTTCTGTCCTTTTAGTCCTTTTTCTATTTTTTTTTAGTATTGGGACCACTTGCAAATGGCTGACATTTTTGCACCGTGCTGACTTTAGCACAGGGGTTTACTTTTACTTCTGATGTTTCTCTTTTTATAATGCATGGGCTCTGAAGAAAAAACATGATTGCCTTTGATGAAGGGCTTCTTGGAATAACAGTTGTGACTGGTAGAATATGAGTTGCTACTATTGATCCCAACAAGCTGTAATGCTTCTATGAAGTACAAAACGAGTAGGATCAATGGAGTCAGATTTCTTCTGAACTGTAAAGTGACAATGTTTTCCTCACATCAAATCACCAATTGTCAAGGATTTGTTTGTTTCCTGGTAGATGCTTGTTTCCTTGAATAATCCCTGTATGATGTCTTTTCAAGACACTCACTGATCTTATGTCTTCTCTAATCATTTAATATAAACAGTCTGTGTATGGGGAAGTACGTGATTTTCACACATATGTCTCCTCAAAGAAGAATTTCAAAGAATTTTAAATCAGAAAAGGGAATGATTCCTAAAGGTTTGGTCAGAGGCTTGCTTTATTTTTATAAAGAAGTAGCATGAAATGACTCAGAACTGGACCTCATTTACAAAATGGTGAGCTGGTGAGAACCACCTAGAGAGAAAACTGGACATGAAGAAATAGTGTCTGCAAAAGGCAGACTGAATTAGGAAAGATAGCGCTTTGGTTGTGTTCACGGGGAAATTTGGTAAACAAGTATTTCTGTGATTACTTGATCTTCTCATTTAATAGTTTGAGGCCATCATAGTTTTTGTCGTTCTTAGCTATTTGCCACTCAGCAATATGACACCTTTTATAAATGTTCTGACATCCCATGAAATATTAGCTAACGGGAAAAGACATGTCTTTTGAGGGTAATGTGGGAATTCAACAGCTCCTGGAGAAGAACTAACATAATTTATCACCTTTTAAGACAGCTGAAGATCTCAATCAGCCACCTGTTATTTTGGAAATGATCATTAAGCACTAGCAGGGCCAATTTGCAGCTTTTAAAGTTCATTTTCAAGCTTTTACTCATGGTTAATATTAATTCACTGTCAGTAACTCATGAATATCAAGAAACTCTGAAAGGATCAGATCTTCAGTCTCTTAAGTTTCTTCTTCCAGAACTCGGAGAATGCCCCCCGTGAGAATGGCTTAATTGAATTAAGGATGGGGAAGGTTGCTTTAGCTGGGCTTTCATCCTGTCAGTGGAAATATTTGAGAAGTCTGACTTCAGTTTTCATAGAACTTTGCAGATGAACCCAGTGCTTCAGGTAGATCAGGAGAAGCAAAATAACTAAAGTGCAGAAAAGAGCAGACAGGGTCTTAACAGCACCCTCCAAATACTGGATCTTAGTTAGGAATTGCTTAGTTTTCATGAAACATAAGAAAAGACTAAAGGATTTTCTTAAAATGTGGCAAGACTCTTCTGGTTCAAGTCTTCTCTCACTCAAGACATCTTCCTGAGCCTGGCACAAGTTTAGAAAGATTAAGACAAGTTTAGGAACCCAAGAAGTCACTAAATTGTTATGAGGAGTATGGTGAGAGGAAAGGATTCACTACAGGGCATTAGGAAAAAAAACTAGCTTTGAGGGTGTTTGGTATAACTTACTGTGCATGTTTCTATTTTTTAAGGAGCAGTGTGACTTTTATTTCTTGGAGGGGTGAGAGAAAGAAGAGGTGGGGCATTGTCCCTTCCAGCCCCTGTGATTCTGTGATTCACGAGGTATTGGAAATTGCATATAAAACCCAAACCATATACGGAATCTGTGCCTATTACTACGTTTCTTTGCAACTGGTCAGACATGTAAATAACAGTTTTGCCATAATTCCTTTCTGATGGGTCTTTTTGTTGGGGTGTGAGTGTAATAGGACAAAAAAAAAAAAAACAAAACAAAATCACAGACACATGCACATACTGAAATAAAGAAGGAGCTTCTTATGAAATAAAGCTCTGACAAAAAATCTAGCTAAACATTAAATTCGATGTTCCAAATTATTTCTTTAAAAATCTATAATAGGAAGTAAAATTAAAATATATAAATTAAGTAATTTTAAAATCAGAGTGTTCCAATCCAGAAATATCTGAATAGAATTGTGAGAAATTATCATGACTTTCTATTAGACTTTATATAAATCAGATTTTGTCAGGATTGCCAAGTCTTTTTAAGACCATTTTGCCACTTAGTAATAGCTTTTTTTTAAGGGCAATTTGGGAACAGAAAAATGGGTATTTTTAAAGGGCAATAGTCCTTGTAGGAAATTCCTGTCCTGATATAAATAATAATCAGTCAGCACAGAAAACAAATGAGAGAGCAGCACTGGTGAAGCAAGAAGAAATAGTGTAATATAAAGCAGATGGATTGAAGATGATACGCATTCTGTGATGAGTTATTCTACAGAAGTCAACAGAGTTACACAGCTAAGCATTAAAGAATCCAGGTCTGGAGGTTACAGGATGTATTTAAAGAAGCAGGCTGCCCTTTAACAAAAGAATTAAAAAAAACCAAACCAAAACAAAAAACCCCAAACATTAAAATCCAACCTAAGAAATAATTGGTTCCAAGGGAGAAAAATTTGTAAACTCAGGCTGGTTTTGTAAAACGCAGCAAATTCACAAGGTTCTCAGAAATGACTAACTGACCTGACTTTTACTACACATGTAAATACAATAATTTGGATCTCTTTGCAAAGGAGGAGTTCCCAGGGAATGAGAAGAGGAGGGTCATACTATGTCATTTAGGAGGTATAATATCCTTGTTAATATGCAAAGCCAAAGGGATCAAGACGTTCTGGTTTATTGGTAGCACTAGAGAGACTTCTCCAGAGACAGCTCTAGGCTCAAGCAAAGCAAGTACTGGCCTGGTGTAGCAGACAGGTGAGATAGCAAAATGGCAGCTCCCCTATGGCGTACATTAAAACCCTAAAGCCCAGGTTAGAGGTGCCAAGGGAAGGGTTGGGCTGCACCGATAGTCTCCCCTTCTGATACAGATGCAATGTAAAAGACAGGCAATCCTCCTTTGAACCGTAAATGGACATCCTCATCCCTGGACAGCAGCAGCAAGTCTCTCCAGTTCCTCACTCCTGCCTTGTGGCAGAAGCAGTCCAGCCCTGGCTTTTCATTCCCAGCAGCACGGGGTTTGCCTATGTTACTGAAAAACACTGAGGCTCTCCTGCACGTTTAATTTTAGTAGCTACTTCCAGCACCATTTCTTCTTCCACAGCTGAATCTAACCTCCACCCCTTAGGACCCCTTCACCCATGCTCAGACGATGGCAGAGCAGTCCCAAAGCTCAAGGGGATGCAGCTGCTTGATCCACACAGCAGAGCTGAGTATTCACCTCCTGAAGATGTATTGTCCCTGTTGCAGGGGTAGTGGCTTATATAGCAGCGAGAGCGTGACTGTGCAGCATCTCAGCTGGACCTGGTTGGGACACTGCTACCTTGAGCTCTCTCTGCTTTTCCCCACTGCCATCTCCAAAATCAGTGGGGACAAGGGCAGATTAGTCCCGTGCATCTCTGCTGTTGTGGATATGTCATTAGGGAAGGATACAGTCTCGAATAAAGGCTTCGACCCAGATAATCCATCACAACCTTTACTGATTCATCTTCCACAGGGCTGTAAACTAGATTATTTGATTTAAACCCTGGCATAGGCACGGAAGTCACAACTAGTTTGTGCACATGCTTACGGCTAAGTGTCATAACCCCACAGCCCATTCTGTATTACAGGCATCTCCCTCATGACACACTACTGACAAAAGAGGAAGCTGGAAATGGAAGTACCGGTAGTTCTAATGAAGTGTCACTGGGGATGAAAATGGGGCCAGATAGTGATTTTGTTGCAATTTCAGTAGAGAACTCTGAAGTGACAGGCAATACCAACTTATGTTAGACAATATCAGTTTACACCAGGTGGCAAATTGGCTTTATTCCTATGGCAGGGAAAGCCCTGCTTTGGCTATTTTCTTCATTTGTTTTTTTGTTCGGCCACGGACTTCATCAGTTCTAGGTGGTATGTGCAATGGGAAAGCAGAAAATAGGACAATAAAGGAATGATGACCTGCATATCTTGCCAGTTACCCCTCAAACTCTTAGAGGTATGCAATATAGTTCATTGTCTGCTTTGCTTGACATTCATTGGTGCTGCCTGCTCCTAACATTCAGCACTCTTCTTTTTTGCAGCATAAAAAGTTGAATTTTTTCCTTTCATTTCTCACACATACCACTTACCTCTCAGAACAAGCCTCTCCTTCCTGACCTTTTGTCACAAGACTTTCACGGAGTTTTGTAGTACAACAGGTTTACAAGCTCTATTGCTTTTAATGATTTATTGGGGAGAAGAGGAGGAAATGAGGAGGGTGAGCAAACTGCAGGTGAAACTTTGTAGACAAGAATATAGCCATAAAACGTGGGCATGCTGATTTTATCTTTCTGTATATTCTAGAAAATATTAAGTCAGGAATGGATATTGCTTTTACAAAAGAGAAATGCCAGTTTTCCCTTAATATTTATGTGGTCATATTACTATTTCCTTTTATATTACCTTTCATATCTGGAAGGCTCATAAGGTGCTTTATGTACATACTCAATGGCTATATGAAGAATATTTCACTCATCACTGAGATGCAACTACTTCTGGTGTGAGAGACATGGCTGTTGTTTCATAATTCACAGTGAAGCAATGATAAAGTTCAAGATAAGAGGTGAAAGGGAATAGTCCCTTGGCTATGCCAGTACATATTACTGTAAGGCATTGATGACTGTTAATTTATGCTTGGTTATATTTACCCACTGGATCTGGTTGAATTTATATGACAAAGTAAGGTAAGTAGGTTGAAGTCAGAGGACAAACCATTTGATATGTTGGTTAGAAGGAGAAGGGAAATTGACCCACACTGTTACATTACACCCTGGTGTATTTTAGGAAGTCGTTAGTTTGGAATTTGTAACACTGGTGCCCTGGAGAAACCATAGTCTCCATTACAGCCACACGTCCTGTGCAACCTGCTCCAGGTGAACCTGCTCTGGCAGGGGGGTTGGACTAGATGATCTCCAGAGGTCCCTTCCAACCCCTGTGGTTCTGTTATTCAGTGATACATGGTAAAGAGGATGCCTGCTAAATTTTCATTCAGAAGTGTGGTATCCAGGAAAGGTTATGGGATTTAATAGTAGTACTCAGATGGTCATTGTTGCTATTCCCATGGAGCAGCATTTACCTCTTTTCCAGCCCACATGACTCCTCCATACGTGTGCTGCAGAATTTCAGATAACCACAGAGCTGGAGGTTTCTCCAATGATCACCTTGCTGAACGGAGGATCAGCTCCAAAACCAGTTCTGAAGGGTGTTAAACCAATCTTTTCCTAAAGATTCCCGGGCACTGGGGGTTTCTCCTCTGCTTTCTTTGGCAATCAGTTCAGTTGCTACGTAACACGAGTATCTGCAGGCAAATTAAACTGTCGGAGTCAGAAAGCAAGAGGATGTTTGTCACCAGCCTCCTAGTACAGGAAAAATGGGCTTGTAAACAGCAAAGTTCATACACCCTGTTTTCCTCTGTCTTCAACAATCCTGGCTTTCTCTAGCACTGACTTCCCCAGGGCACTGCTTCACTAAATCCTCCCCATCAAAATTCTGGGCATTCTCAGGAGCATGTGGTAACTTTTTATAATTCATAATGTGGATTTATATCTACTCTCCTGTTTAATTTAACCTTTTGAAATAAACATAAAGGAAAACAATGATGTGTCAGGAAGAGGACATTATTAAGAGATACTGTGTGTAATTAACTCAGCAGGATCTTTCAAGCACTTTGGAATAAAAAAAAAAAAACAACAAGAAGACATTGTGGGCACTAAAAGCTTTCAGGGATATAATCTTCGTGAGATAATAATCCAGCCAAGCACCCAAGATTAGCAGTGATAGGAGGTATTTTAAATACATATGTATATGTTTTTGCATATATTAAATTACTTTGAAACTTGTAATTATTATGTGGGCACTACTCTTCAGTTCTGAAGATGCAGTAATCTCACCTGTGGCAATGTAAATCTGGAGTAACTCTGGAGGGGGTGCATAGTGGCAGAACAGGAATGAAAACAAGCCCTGAGCATTTTTTAACTCATGGGCCAAATCCCCAGGTGGCATAAATGAGTGTATTTTCCCGTAATTTGAAGGCTATGATGGTCTGATTTACATCACAACCAAGTCAACTAAGGCAATTCCTGATTCACAGGGATTCAGACGAGCTGTGTCAATTTTACACCTTCAAAAGGCATAAAGCTCAGATAATTTTTTCTCATGTTTACATTGAAGAAACTCTGCAAATAAATGGTGCCTGCCAATGTAAATGAGGAATTATTTTGGTGAGAGGTCAGAAGTTGCCCTTTGGTGTAAATCAGAGTAGGGCTTAACCCCTTTAGACAGCTTTAAAAATAAATGAAGCAACCTTTCATGTGAAGCTGCACAGCAAATCCCCTTCTTTCATTTTTCAGTCTCCTCTTATAAAGAGGAAAAGCAGGAGCATTAATAAGCTATTCAAATATTCAAACCTTGCCAAGGGAGAAAGGATCCTTCAGTCATCATGAGTTCAATCTGATAAATCCTTTTTAATTAGTGTATATGCAAACATTTTATAAAGCAGCCATGAATAGGAGACCCCACAATGAAAATGTAAAGAGGAAATATAATACGAGCAAGAGGAACTGAAGCCCATATATATATCTGCTCTGGCTTTCAGAGAGCACAGAAAGCATGCTTATTAATTGGTTAAGTCCATCATTAATAAGCTCTTGGCTATGTTCAGTCTGTTGCCCAACACTTTATACAATGTCTGAGCAGTAATATGCTGATAGAAAGGGCATTTTCTGGTAGCTGGTAATGGGGCAGCACAATAAAAAAGCTGAAAGTGAGGAGTGTAATAAATGCGCTTTCCTTCTCATTGTGGGTAGTGATTCTCAGCTATTCAGTTAAGGGGTTGACTCTATTGGGGGGTTTCTCCACGGGGACCCTGTTTGCTGCCCTGTAAGGACACATCAGTGCCTTTGGGACTGTCAGGCACTGAGGCAGCACTGTTGGAGTGGCTGGTTGCTGTCTCTGGATAAATCCAGGTTTCTCAAGCCAGCACTGGGTGTCTTGACACCCTTTAAACCTTTTGGCTAATTGCTCTGTCTTTGACTCATTTTCCCAGTCAGCCCAAGAGACCTCATTGGAAGCAGTTATGCCAAACGGTGACTGAAAATCAAAAGCATTCACAAATGAGGCTTAAAATGCTATTGCTTTATCTTAAAGAGTGAGAACTGTATGCTTTTAGGTGAAATTGACTGCTAATATGGGGCCTTTTGCAATCAAACTTTCTCCTGTCTAAACGGTGTTAAGGTGTATCATTTGATGAAAAGGAGTGTCTCATAAAGTAAACAAATTCAAACAATTAAATTATATGTAGAAAACAATCACAAAAACAAGGTTCATAATAAAACTGTGAGCTGGCAATGCTGCAAAGCCTTCTATACATTACTGTGAGTGACAGCCTGGCAAAAGGGACAGATTTTTCGCTGTTGTGAATTGTTGTAGCTCTTCTGCTTTTGCAGGAAGTACACAACTTAAACCATGTCCTCAGCTGGCATGTGAAACTCTGTAAGGAGGACAGACCACAGTGACTAGAAAGGTTGTTTTCTTTAAAATAAAATCCCCTCTCAAGCAGTGAGACATCAACTCAGTTGATCCTGTCTATCTCCCACTGAAGTTGAAAATGACCATTACCTCTTTTCCCTAATAATTACTGTGCTTGGCAGCTCTTGCTTCTCTCCTTAAGAAATCCATCTGTATCGTAAAGCTCTTACTGTTTTACACATAGGCGGTACCTTCTATCAGAGGTGGGCAAAGCAGTTTGCAACATTCAATTTTCTGACCTTCACTAACATTCTTGCTGAGCTGTTAAAGAGTATTTTGCTGTTAGGCCTGGATGAATATGTGAAATGAGATTTGGATGTGCAGTTGCCACATTTTAAAATAGCTTCCTTAGGATATAATTAAATTCCTTTGGTGTCTTGCTCCCTGCCATCTGTTACATCATCATAATACTGTAACATGTTTAGCAACCCTGAGTGTGACAAGCTTGACTGACAAGGTCTGTGATCTTAGAGGCTGAGACTGAGAAGAAGGGTCTTTATAATTCCTCACCACTGACGTGTTAGGAGAGGCAGTTAAGACTGATTATGCTTTTGTAGCTTTCTCTCACTTTTTTCACCAGGATTGTGAAGAAGTCAGTGTATGACAAACACTAAACACACTTGGATTTTTCTGTATAAGATGTGTATTGTTTGAGCACAGCAGAAGGATGATATTTCCCAAACCTGAGAAGAAACCACGCAGAAAATCAGTGATATGGACTCTTCTGGAGTTAAAACCATGCACGTGCATTTGTACCCAACTTCAAATCATTCAAGAGAAAGCATAAGCCAAACCCCTCCAGGCAGACATCTCATCGAACACATTTCTGAACAAGGGTGGCACATGGGCTGCCTTCTGTCTGTGAGGAATAATTAACTGGATAAATAAAATCAATACTTCAAACCGTACTCTAAGCAGAAGTTTCTTTTTAAAAAACAGAGCAGCTGTGCATAGGACTTGCTTTATAGGACAGGAGGCACAAATCTATGCTGACCATCAGAGCCAGCTGTGATGAGGTGGCTGTGAGTGCCAAAACATGACAGAATAGGCAACCAGAGCAAGCCATGTGGGTGCCATACCTAGGTTTCTATTTACTTCCATAGTCAGCTCTGACTTTCTGAAAGAAAGGAAAAAGCAGACTGAACCTTGGAGACAGGCAAGAAAAGAAGATGGAGGCACATGAGTGAAGACAAAACATGGGTTTGTTAGGTAGACTTTTAAGGAAATAACTCAGGGATTTGAGACTTGGAGGGGCAGTGTTTGTGTGGGGAGTCCTAAGCCAGTGCCAGAAAGGCTTTTCTGGTACTGTGAAGTGAGGAGCAGACATGGGGTGCAGTTGAGAGTTTTATCATAATACCATGGGAGCATACAAAGTAGAAATGGGTCTTTGGAGCTTTCAGCACTGCAGCTGGGCACCAGGAGGAGGATCCAGAGAACAGGAACAGTGGGTCTGAAGCAGTGGTTGGCAAGGGGTCCTCCTGGGGTGCAGAGATGGAATAGGAGGAAATTTCAGATTATGTCAATGAAAATGTATGATAACACCAACATCTGAGAGAGAAGGGTATCTGAATCAGAGTACTAGGAAATAGCACACATTTTAATTCACATTCACAGTGCTGCTTCTAATCCATCTCTATTCCACTCAACCTGGGTTTAAAAAAATAAAATAAAGGAGGTGAAGAGTGCTTTTTCCTGGTATCTAAATTCTCTGGGATAATCTATGTTAACAGGGCATGGGATGGCTCATAAAAGGAAAGTACAACAGACTTGGCTCAGTTAGTGAATTATATAGTGCTCCCAGGTCGTTGCTTGCAATATAGAAAATTCATAAAGAGAGTGATTAGGGGCACTGGACAGAAATCAGAGGACATATTAACTGTCCAGCTCTCATGCTACAGCAACCTGACACACTGCTTCTTACAGATGGATTTGTCATCCTTTATTTGGAGACTCTGGTAAGCTCCAAACTCTTTAAGAAAAAATCAAGTTGGTCGATGTTTTGAAAACTGGTTAAGAAATGTGGGTCTGATCTCATTTATTCTAAGGCTCTTTTCCATGATGGCACTAAAGTGGGCTATAAAGCAAGCATAAATGCAATTTATGTCCATTACATGTAAAGAGGGATGAGTTCAAATGGTAATCCAGCCATGTATCATCACGTTGCAGACTGGTAAATGGAATCCATTATGGGACCGAGACTCTGTCCAAGGTACTGAAACTTCACCATGTCAGAGAAATCGCTGAAAGAAGGACATTTTATGGTGGGGTTTTTTATTATTTCATACCTTCCCATTGACTAAGAAATCTTTTTTTTTCCCTCACGTGGTTATGTTCTGTTATATTCATGCAGTGAAACTTTAGATTAACAGCCCAGTTAATTAATATGGAATCCAAGTGGAAATGTTATAGAAGCGCTTGTGACATTCACATTAATAAAAGAGGGGTTCATCAAAATCAACGTTATTACAGTAAATACCAAGAAAATTAACTGTGATTAGCTCATTACTTTAAATGGTCCTCCCATCTGCATTTGGCTCTTCTAGGCAGTTGTATGGAATAGGTATGGTGATGATTCAGGACTTGGAATCAGAAAGCAAACAGGAAGCACAATGATCTGTGATCAGTATTAAAGAAAGACTTTCATCGTGGTTTAGGCTCACTTTGTTATAAGGCAGTTAAATAAGACTTGGAAGCCTCCTTTCCTCATGTCCTTATCCAAAATATCTAGGATGTTTTGGTAGTACCAAAATAGAAATTTTGATTTATTAGTAAATGAGAAGATTCCAATGTAGGAGAAGACTCTCTGTGTGTGGTGCTACAGTTAAATTAGGAGATGATTCCTACAGCAACCAGCTTTGAGGCTAAATTAATGTGATGATAGTAGATAAGAAAGAAAGTTAAGGTATAGAGTGATGATCACATGGAGTGACATGACAACTGCCAACTGGAAAAACAGACCTTATATTCAAGTCCTCTGAGTCTTTATCCAGTATACTGTTAATCTGAAAATCCATTCCACCACTATCACAAATATACAGAGAATATCTTTCTGGATAGAAGTACTATTCCATATAATCCTTGTTGAATGGCTAACACAGAAAGCAAATAAGTTAGGCTGTGGCTAATTGTTTTACACAAACCTATGCAAAAGACCCTAGCTTTGTCCATTAGTAAAAAAATCATTTTTCTAGGGCAAATAGGCCAAATCAAAATGTTCAGGTGCCCCAAAATATTCGGGAAAATGAGAGGAAAAAAAGAAGTTTCAACTCAGAATGCACATGAAATATGAGAGCATGCAAAAAGATATCCATCTGCTCTGCAGCAGCAATACAAGTGTGAAGAATCAGGAATGCACAGATTTGCATTTTGTAAAATTGTCTATTTGCTGTTTTCCACGTCTCATTTTCATGTTGAGTAAAAGACTATATAAGATAAACTGTCAACTGATGTAAATATTTGTAACTTGGCTTAACTGGAGCTATTTCGGTATGCTACAGAAAAGAAACTGGGCCTTAGAACACTGCATAAATAAGAAATATAACAATAATAACATGTAGGAAATTAAACACTCGGTGTAGATAAATGTAATGGTAATTAAATAGAAATGATGCAAATAATGGAGGAAATCAGTAAACTACATATATACTTAATGAAGACATTGCAGAAATGACCACTGCAGCACTTCCTCATCAGAGGTTGGAGGTATTGTTGTTACAAGTAAAATGTCAAAGACTAAGATACAGCCAAGTTTATTGATACTGTCAACAACTTCAGTGGAGCTGTTCTGACTTATGCCATTTTGAGATCTCATTGAGAAACTGAGGTGTCAAAAACAGAGTTTGTACAAACTGAAAATCCACAGTAGTTTGGTTCGGTGATGTCTGTGCTCTTTCCCAGGTGTGAATTTTTCCCCAAAACCCCTGCAATGTCCTTAGTATTCTCACCATTGATACTTGCTGAGAAGTGTCTCTAATCAGCATATAACTGATGCAGTAAAAATAAATAATAGAAAGAAATTATAGTAATTCCTGAATTAACTTTGGGTTTCCTTTTAACATTCATATTTAATAAAATGCCTTTTCTTGTAAGGACAATTGCTTTTTTTCTTGTTTTAAATTACATTTCTTCAAACAGAGAATTGTTCTCTGTTTCTGTTGAAGTTGAAGCAGAGATGACTAAATGAACTGCCTAGCTTTTTAACAGGAAACTTTGCATTTGAAAATACCATTCTGAATAGAAACTGGGAATTTGTACACACTCATTTATCCTAGAGGCCATGAAAACAGTACCCTCCATTCCTGGAGGGACAGAAGGAATGAGTTATCCCAGCAGTGTTATTACTGCAAACTACAACTAAACATAGGAGATTTCTGAAGTCTACTACCATGGTCCATTTCAAAGACAAACAATTTTTTCCCCTCTAAGGCCTGCTCTGGAATAGGAGGATATATGTCATCTAGCTGTCAGAGGGATCCTTTCTTTGTCTGTTGCCACTAAATTTGTTTTGCATCTTTAACGGAACCAACAAAAACTAACCAAGAAAATCATTAAGGTTAAATCTGCTCTGCTGGAACTGCTGTTCTGCTAGAAAACATTTAGGGGTCTGAAAATAGGAAATTGAAAGTGTAGTAGATGGGGCTATTGACTGATGCAGTGGGTAACACACAGGTTGGATAAATCAGCATGCGGCGGGGGTTGCAGTCCCAGCCTTTCCACTGTCTCTGGGTGTGACTGTGACAACTCAGTTTGTCCATGTCTTAGTTCATCCAGCTGTGATAACGATTGTCTTTCTATCGGAGGCATATGAAGGGATCCGGTTAGTTCATTAATGCACATAAAGACTTTTTAGCATCTTCTGAAAGCATTATTGTCATTTACAAGGCACGCTGTTCTTGATGTCAAATTAATCTGCAGCAATAAAGGACTGGGATGCACACCTTTGACATACTACATCTGTAAAAGTATATGCAGAGACTGTACGTTTTTTGAAAACAAAACAAAACAAAACAAAAAACCACCCTCTCTCTAGCCCCATCTATTAATTAATTTTTGTTTTTAAAAGGATTCACAGACAGAGGAGGGAAAACAGCCAATTTGTAGTTCTCCATTCTTAAGAAATGCTGCCTCTGTCTCTGATAATCCAAGGGGGGAAAAGAAAAGGGGGGGGGGGGGAAATAGTGAGCATCTGAACTATTATTTAGCATATAAAATATGTTTTCCAGAAAAAAAAATCTTTTGATGAAACAACTTTTCAATGTACAGATAACCATCTTCCAGACCTGTGTGTATGCACATGTATACACACACCTTTGTAAAAATGAAAATGTGACAAAGGATCAGCAAAAGACAGCTCAGGTGGCAAAGAGGATTACTAATATCGAGACTCTCTTTATATATTAGTATCACGTTAATTGTGATGCTCGCAGCATTGTAAATCATCTTGCTGCATCAAGCTGAATGAAAAACTTACAAAAAACCAGAGAGACAGGAGAGATGGGACATGTTGATTTAAAAAAAAAAACCTTTCTAAGAAGCATAAGGGTAATCTGCTAAACTGCTAAGATTATTCTGAATCAGCTGAGATATTCTGATTTCCAGCAGGTGAATCTGTCCCTTAAAATTAGGAAAGTGGGATTTTGACAGCCTTTTCCTTTTATGAAGCCCAAATTATCAGTGAGCCTAAAGTTTGCTCCTGCGAGTCCGCCCTCAACACCTTCAGCCATGGGCTTAGTATCTTGCTGGATTGAGCCCATAAGCACTAGACCAGTTGTCCTGATAGGCTGATCCATTTGAAAAGCACATCAACATTTTTTGCTGCTGACCATGGGCTCAAAATGCTCCCTTCGGGGAGAGGGACAGGGCAGTCACCTTTGCTCTTGCTGCTCCAGTGCACAGAATGATCTGGATGGAGGCCATGCCTTTTTGAAAGGAAAATAATCCAGAAATACTGAGACACAATCCATGTACCATGGATAACTGTGCATCTATAAAACTACCCGAGGAGGTCAGAATGAGAACCTGTGTCCTTTTCCTCCAAACGTACTATCATGTTTCATTTGAAGGAGGATTGACCCTTTCAAAAGTAAAGTCTCTATCTACCTTTATGAGCCCAAACATCAGTAGCATAGACATTTATAGTTTGTCTTAGCAGGATCACATGTAATGGAAGCAAAATAATTGCGTATTTTTTCTCGTTGGCAAAGCAAAACATTAAGGAAAAAATCTCATCTTTCTTTCTTCCATCCTCTTCAGGTCCAAATATGATGGGGGTGATATATCAATTTATCAAAATCCCTGAACTACTGCGTAATTAACTTGAACCAAACAACAGAGAGATTTTCCTGTGATTTTGTATTACAGTCAACCTAAGTATGAAAGGAAACAGTGTAAGGAGAATATACAATATGATAAAAGTTAATATTCTAGAAGATAATGAGATGTAAATTGCTAGTTGGAACAATACCTACAGGCCCAAGTCTTCAATTTTTTTTTTTTTTTTGCCAAAGATAGGCTTATTTTTATGTATTAATAATCATTTTCAGTTCTTGAGCTCTTTATAAAGGGGATCAGTAACAAAATGCCTTTCCTTTTCAGAGGAAGAAATTGAAGTAAAAAGAGATAGGATATACAGAGCTCCTTAGCAGACCAGATACTCATCACCATACCACAGACTTCTTGAGTTTCCTTTTAAGTTTTGAAGTATGATGGCTTTTACATACTGTACAGTTTGTCAGGCATTAAATAATGACCATGCGGTTGGGACCATAGTTTGAATTCAGAAATCAACTTTCAGGCAAAACTAAATAGTCAAGAAATTATCCTGTTCAAAGTGTGTCCCAACATATTGTATGACTTTTGCCCTGCACATTAGCCTCATGTTTAGGAAATCAGACTGTAAATACTCAGATTCCTGTTTTAAATGAGCAAGTGTTTCTTATGGGCAAGAGGTGTAATTTAGGTATTTTCTGCATTTCAAAAAGGATTTAGACATTTAAGCTAGACATAGCCCTCCTTTTGGCCTAGAAGTGTGCTCTAGGGAATAAAGCACTGGATTTTAACTCAGAATACTTTCATACCAGTGACCTTGGACTTGATAGTGCTTTCCTAGGACAACTGTACTTCATCCTCTTGCTTGTCTCAAGACAGCTACCTCCACAGTGCTATATTCCTCCTAGGTCTATCCCTATTCACATAGCTCTGTCTTCTCTAACTGTCTGGAAGATCACATTTCTGTCAAAGTCCTGAAATGCAGTCCTTTTGATTTCAGTTTTGAAAACTAACGACTTACGCTGCACCAACAACCATGTCTTCCCAAACACTGTTGATTCTATGCAAGGAGAATTATGATAGTCCAGCCAGGCAGCCTGCCACAGCCATAGGTGAATATCTTGCTAGTCCTTGGCCTTGGATCGATCCAATGCCAATCATTGGTCCTCTATCATTAGTGGCTAAAAAAGGTTTTCCCTGGTTCTTCTGCTGGGGTCCTGTCATTCAGAAGTAACAAGTGTAACTTCTCTGCAAATTGCTTTAATGATGTGTAGTACATAGTTACAGGTGCATTAGACATGGGCTCGCTAACTCCTTGATTTGTTCCCCAAGAAAGCTGGGATGAAACACTGTCTGCACTTGCATATTTTGTGATTTAGTGTTTGCAAAGTGCTTTACGATCTGTGGTGTTGCACCACCACTGTTCTTGAAAAGTGTTGCCACAAACAGAGAATGGCATTTTTCTGTTCCAGTCACTTGGGGACAAGATAATAGCTGCAACTGCATCTTTCTGTGTGCAGAGCATCATGCAACAACCCTCCCACCTGGGATGCTCTCAGCATTAATAAGAGTAAGTTGCTGCTTGAAGAGAGCCTTGCCTTCCTGGTTTTTTCAGTCTGGCTTCACTTACCTGTCTGAAAATATCTCCTAACTGCCAGTCTAAAATCTGTATCTCAACAAAGGGTTTCTTCTCTAAGTAAATATAATAATCACCAATATCACGATGACCCAGGCAGGACTTTCAGCTCAAAATTGTGCTCAAACACCTTTTTCTGGTATGCACGCCATGGATGAAAGGGTTCATTTCTATAGGATTGAGGGATTTTTTAATCTTGTAAAGGAAGACATGAACTTCTTATTTTAAAATAAATGTTATGCAGCATTGTCCTCTGGACAATTGCCATTCTCTCTACTACAGACAGATGGTTAACTATGTGAAAGAATATATTCATTTTCCTTGCTGCTCCAGACACTGGGCTGGTAGGAAAACTAATATGGATATGCGGAAAATAGAAAAACCAAAAGGTTACTCTGTCCTGAAGTCTGATTAAAAGGGGGAAAAAAAAAATCCACCCCTGTAGCAGCCATCCATTTCAGGGCTAAGTTCTGGTGAATATTGTTGTGAAATAATTTATTTTTTTTAGAATTAATTTAGGGTGAATTTTAAAGATTTGAGTTTACAAAGCCAAAATGTAGAAAAAATCTTGCCACTTAAATTGTGATGGAAAAATCTAGAGGTAAGAGACATTCCTTTTGACATGGGTCAGACTTTTCATTCAGACTTGGTTGATATTTTTGTATAAATAAATAAATAGATAGAAACCAAAAGGAATGAAAGATCAAATCGTTCTGCTTTAAATGCTGCAAATAGAATGTTTTGGCCCCGTTTTCACATTTTATTTCAGTTTTTGAAGCTTTTTCAGTTCTGAAATTAGAGGCAGCTTGTTGAAGTGGTTTGCATATAACAAATTAGCATTTTCCAATGGGAATAAAGTCTCTGTCACTTCTCTTTAGAGGTGAATCATTACCATAAGATGACTGCCATCTTAGTCAACACTGGGGACAGAGACAGATATCTCCAGTTGAAGTCATAAATCTCTACAGTAAGAACTGTAGTGCTGGGCATTGTGAGCTTTGGCTGTAATAGCTTTCCTATATCTTATTTTGGGTATGTCAAGAACTGACCAGTGATTTAGTGACCTCAGAAAAATGCAGTGGTGTTACTCCAAGCTGGTGAATGGAAAGTGTTTTTTTGATCACAAGGGCCGGTTGAGAGATCTTTGTGGCTGAAATAAGGATTGCTTCATCTCAGAGTAACTCAGTAAAAAACACCTTACCAGGATGCATTAATTTGTCTCCCTTTGGACACACCATTTCATTAGGATTTAGCAAGGAGACTAGAAAATTGGGATGGGGGAAAGAAGCAGCTTTGGGATTGGTACCTCAAGATGTTCTCTGCCTGTGGCTCTCTACTGCTCTGACAGCTGGGCAATGGGGTAGTCAAAAGCCTTTTAATTCTGGTGATTGAGAGATAAGCAAAGAGTAATTTGCAACTCAGGCTGGAGTAAGGATGTGGGCCAGTTCATGAATTATTTGTTTATTTGTTTGCTAATGTGGTCTGGGAAACAATTTACAATCTGACTTTCTCTGAGCATGCCCTGTGTCTGGGCTGAACAGGTCTGTCACCAAGAGGTAAATAAAAAAGGAGTCTCCAGACTAGGATCTTGATTTTAAAGTAATTGAAAGAAAACAAGCATATCAACTCTTCATTCAGATTTCCTAAAATCTTCTCCTTGAAGGATGAGTTTCTAGTGAGGAAAGATTCCTGGGTTTTGTTCCCGGTCATGCCTTTCAGTTTGGCAGTATTCACAATTTGTCCCCCAAATGGCCATCAAACTATCAGCTGGCTTTGGAACAGCTGACCTTTGCTGCTAGATGAAGTTTCTGCTCCCAGTTACACCATATGGTACACAACAGTTGGGGTTGTTCAGCCTGGAGAAGAGAAGGCTCCAGGGAGACCTTATAGCAGCCTTCCAGTATCTGAAGGGGGCCTACAAGAAAGCCGGAGAGGGACTTTTTACAAGGGTATGTATTGATAGGACAAGGGGTAATGGCCTCAAACTGGAAGAGGCTAGATCTAGATTAGATCTCAGGAAGAAATTTTTCACTATGAGGGTGGTGAGGCACTGGAACAGGTTGCCCAGGGAAGCTGTGGAGGCCCCATCCCTGGAAGTGTTCAAGACCAGGCTAGATGGGGTTTTGAGCAACCTGGTCTAGTGGGAGATGTCCTTACCCATAACAGTGGGGTTGGAACGAGATGATCTTTAAGGTTCCTTCCAACCTAAACCATTCTGTGATTCTATGATATCCCACCTTTACTGCCTGTAACAGTTAAAGAGAATGCAAGTTTCTAAGATCACACCTGGACAGGGGTACCAGAGACAGCTCTGATGTAGTTTGCTGCATGCTTCTCTTTGTGTAGCTCTGTAACTGAGTTGCCCTGTTATACGTACTATGCAATGGATATAGCTTATACTTGGAGAAACCATCATAATTCATAAACAGCTGGGGTTTACTGACACATCTTATGTGTATATACATACATATATATGTGTGTGTTTCTTTAAGAAACAAACTAATAGTCTTTCCTTGTGATTTAAGAAGAGCTTTATAATTACACATGAATGACTAGGGATGCCAGTAATTTTATGGGAGGAGCTTCATGATCTTGAGGGCTGTAGTATGAGGGGTTTCCCCACAGAAGTGTGGAAAAGGTTAAAAAGGATATGCTATATCATCTTGCCTTGAACTTCCCATTTTTCCTCCCCACTAACCACTACAAACCACACTGCTGAAGCATCCATTGCACATTCATCACTTCTTTCTTCTACACCAGGAAGCTTTGCAGCCTTCAGCCACCAATGCAACTCCAGCCTCCAAGGTGCTGTTAGTTGCAGGTGACAGGAATGAGACCCTTGGGCAGAGGAGTTGTTGGGTCAGCACTAGCATGGGTGCGTTGGTCAGTGCGAGGTTTAGACTCCACGAGCACTGGCTTTCCCTCTCAGCTCTGCTGACACCTTGCATGTTATTGCCTTGACTTCCTGGCTGGAACACGTTAATAATGACATTTACTCCTGTCTGTTTTGACAGAGAGATGCAACAGCAGAGCTGGTACAGGGACTTCCTATGAATCTAAGGGCACGAGGTCAAGCTGAGCTGTGGCCTTGAGATGTAGTCGGTCTCCTCTCCTCTTCCCCCATCCAGCCAGCCTCTTGGGCTCCAGAGAGGAGAGTAGGGCATGGATATGCTGCCTACAGAAACTGCAGGCCATCTCTAGGCAAAACTTCTTATCTTTCAACTTTTTTTTTTTTTTAAGGTGTCTTTCAGATGTGTCTTTTGTGGAATTTTTATTTGGATGTATCTTTTGATAATACTTGTTTTCTTGCCTGTGTGGACGGTACTTTGACCTTAGCTGTGGCCTGCTGGCGTAAGTAAGAAACAGAGCCAAAGACCAGCCCCTCGCTCCCCCCAGCACCCCACTGCTCTCGCTGTGCCTCTCTATCTGCACTGATTCACAGTCTGCCCATCTCTAGTTCAGAACAGCCGGAGCTGTAGCAAACCTCTCTTTCCGCCTCTGGCTGTATTTCTGCAGGCTGTGATCATCTCAGATCACACACATGCAAAGGTCAGGCCGTGGAGCACCAAATCCTTCCAAAGCCCAAGGGAGGGTCAGGTGTCAGCAGTGACAGGCCAGCGTGCTGCAGGACAGCCCTGGTGCCACAGCGAGACACAAAGGAGAGCTGTACAGTTGGATCTCTCTCTGGTGAGAGCTAAAAGCCAGCTCCTTGCTGATACTGAACATTGCAAATCCCAGATGCTTTCTTTCATCAAAGAAGAGATGTAGAAATTCATATGTCCCAGCTGTATTTACCAGCTTAGTTTTTCTAGATGAATTTATGAAGGGGGAAAGACCTTATGGGATGTGACTACAGTTGAGCGGATAGCTGGAGCCTTCTGTTATACCCCATGTCTCATCTCAGGCAATTAAATGTCCTGTCCTAAAGCATTAGCACATATAAATCCACCTTTTTCCAGATTGGTTCCAAAGTTACAAGTCCAAACCTGGATATAAATGTTTAGCGAGCTGATTCAGAGGCTAAAAATAGCAGTCACCAGAAGGTTTGCCCATGGTAGAAATAGAGCAAGGGTGTTACCCCCAGCTGTAAGCTCCGACATTAATTAGCCATTGGAGGGAGACAAAGAGCTGTGTTTCTTGCACTTCACCATGGTTCTACAGAGGCAATTACTCAATATTACCCAGCTGCTCAATCCAGATGTTGTTTTATTTAGCAATGGGTAAAGCGGCTTCTGAACAACTCTGGCTACCATGGGGATGGGACAGCTGCAGTCAAGCATGCTGACGGGCATGGGGCTGGTCCCCAGTTCAGAAGAGATGTTAGAAATACCAACTAATACACATGCATTGCCCACAGAAACATGAAATAGGGCTACCTCTAGATACACAGGGCTGGCTGTTGGTCTCTACAATGGTTCAGGCAATCATGGAAGGCTCAAACTACAAACAGACCCTGCAGCCCAACTTGCTTACTTGCCATACTGGTTCAGCTAAAGCTCCTAAATCATGTCTTTCTTTAATCTATCATCCAAACAGAAACTTACACTCCCTCCTTCCCCCTATACATTGCAGCTTTCTGTTGCACAAGGAGAAGGAGGAAAGAGTTTTCTAATAAACTCTCCTTTCTTGTCACCTGTGTATCTCTCCAAAGGAAAATCCATAGCTTAATGTCCACCATGCCAGCAGTTCCCCCATCCCATCAAATTCCTTCTCTGCCTCTATTATCCTGAGTGCTAGCCCAGGGACAAAGCATTCCCAAAAGGGGAGACAGGAACTCCATAACCCATAGAGAAACTTAAAATTATGGCCCGCATCATTGGAAAATGGTAAATCTTTGATTTTCTTAGACTATTCACACTCAGGGGAACTCAGAGATTAGTGTATGCCGCTCACCTGAGGCTGCTCTCACCTGAAGGCTGCCAATGCAGGCAATACACTAAAAGGCAGGTATATCAGGGACAAAGAGAGCTAAGGTGGTTATAGATCTCTTGGACCAAAGAGCATACATTTAGTCCGTAACACAGGTAGTGGCATTCAGGTCTGTCTGCACACATACGCAGAGGTGTCTTTTAAGCACTATTATCTCACAATTTTCTAAAATTATTTTCCCAAGGATTCTTTTGACTAGTGACATGCAGTGTAAGGCTCACGATAATTCTTTCTATCAAATCTGTGAAACTGACTGAAGAAAAAGTGCGCGGCAGGGGGGGATGAACAAAACTTGCCAAAATTTGAGACCAGACATGCAAACATTAAACTCCAAATCTTTTTGCCATTGTATTTTAGTGGTTTAATTCACCACACACACACACAAAAAATGTTAAGAAGGGGGAGATATCAGAAGCTGAGCATATTGGAAAGTACTATAGAAAGGAGGAAGGTAATATAACTTTTCATATTCTTGATAAGGTTACCTGGGAAGTTTACAAAATGTCCCTCTCTCTCAGTCTATGCTCTCCCTTTAATGTTGCTTTTTGCATCAATATGAAATGGGGCAGAGCACTCAAACAGGTTCCAGCTGGGGATTCTTGGAGGTGGCCTCATTGCTGGGAGAGTAGAAAGCATTGCATTTCAAATTGCCCTCAGCTGCACACCCTTGCATTAAAGCAATCACACAGGACTTGAGCTAAACAAGCAAAATTAAGAGGAAAAGCAGTATATCTTTTTTATATGAAGGCTGTACTTGATGCTCAAACAATATTGTACACAAGATTTTAATTAGAAAAATAATGTTTCTGTTGTAAAACAGCAACACAAATATTCAGGAAAGAAAAAAAAGGACTTTTCCGCCTCTAGGGTCAGTTTCTGCTTAGCAAACATGCCTGAAAACATTTCAAGCCCCTTTTTCCACCTGTGGAACAGAGGTAAGCTGCCTCAGGGCCAGATTCTGAACTGACAGAAATCAGGACAGCTTGGCTGACTCTAGGGAACATTTGATTTTCACCAACTGAAATTGTTATAGGTAAAAAAATGGCTTCAACAGTGAATGCCAACAGGCGACTAGTAATTGGGTGTACACGTGTGAGAGGCTGAATGACCAAAAATAACCTTTTCGGCTGCTCATACATTGCAGTCTACTGCTCTGCACGTAGACTATTTACAGTGGGAAAACAGAGGACTTAAGGCAATGGAAAAGAGGAGGCTGTTCAAAAAAGGGTTCCCAAAAAGAACTGGTTTCAGAAGGAGGAAGAGGGTCAGAAAGAAGAAGGTGAAGATCCCATTGGAGGAAAGATGTGGGATGTGGGGAAGATCATGGCGATCAGGAAGATGAATGGAGATGAATGCTGGGGGCCAGTCAGTGACCTTGGCTGGTAACGCCACTCTCTGTGACGAAGAGAAGTTGAGACCTGGTGAATGCAGTGCTGGGGGTGATTGAGCATGCGAGTCTATTTGTGAGATAAGCAAGTAAGGTAAAAGCTCTAATCTTGCTTGTTTTAAATGAATGCCAGTATCCAGATTCACTGTGGGCTGTGGTTTACTCTGTGTCACCTGAGTCAAAGACCCAATCCCACTCACTCGTAATTTCATTGTCCTGTACACAGCTTAACAAAAGTTGCTTTCTCTCCAGAGTTGTCCCAGTCCCTGTGAAACGGATGAGTTTAATTGATAATGCAGCTCACAGCATGATATTGAACTACACAGTCAGTCAGAAACACACCAGTTAAGTCTTTTTCTTTCCTTATGTGTCCTCTTTGGGAGGTTTCACACTGATGCAATTCATTGAAAATCAAAATAAGTACAAGCCTACACAGGAAAAATTGCATTTGAAGGTTTCCCAGAGACTCAGTGGTGACCAGCACTGAGAGATTACTTTATCAGCCTTGAAAGAAATATTCATCACCGTTTTGGCAGCTTTGTCATTCAAGTGGCAGGAAGAATTCAGTTTTCCATTCAGCAGGTGCTAATACAGCTATATCAAATCCTAAGCATGGGAGAAAATAACCCATACATACATATACATGCACAGTGCTCCTACCCTTCCCCCGCCACCTCTTCAAAGCTCAGCAGTGGAAGGAACCTGACCTGAAATGATGCAGCCAAGTTGTTATTTCATGCCTTGTAAACATGTGCCAGAGGATTGCGTCTTCCCCTCAGGCAGAAGAATGGAAAGTATCAGGTCCCCACTTGCTAAAAAACCTTGGGACTTGGTTCTTCTCCCTTAAAACACCAAATCTGCTACTTTGTACCTAGGAGGCTTTTCATGGCTTCCCTTCAGTTTTGCTAAGGATGTGACTTTAGACTGAACATTGGCACTACTGGGAAGAGCTCAAGATTTTTTAGGAGGGACAAGAACTGAATTGATCAGGACTTACCAGAGGAAATGTCACTAAAATGAGGGACATCTGCTCTTTTCAGAGGCCTAGCCCTTGATTTGTCAAGAAAATGTGAGATTGTTGGAGAATAAAAAGGTTCCGTTGCAGACAAAGGGGTGTGAATGAGATACCAACGCACATGATATGAAGAGCCTCAGTTATCTGGGGTTTTGATTCATGAATGGGCAAGTGTATAGACATCTGACCCCTTGAAATTTCCCCTGCCTTGGCTCTGATATTGCAGGAACATTGCTGTTTATGTACGATTATTTTAAAGTGAACTAAGAGAGATGTTAGCTTTCTTCAGTTTGTAGGGTTACATAGGCAGCCGAACCATCCAAGCAGTGAGAAGCAAAGGATCCACCAGAGTGGGTGGGATGGCCAGATGAGAGCAGGAAAAATTACAAACTTCCCAAGATAAGTTGTTCCTCTCTGTGAACCAAGGAAAAATGTCTTTTAGCTGCAGAGGAAGAAAAAAGAAAGACATTTCTCACATACTGAAAAGTAATAAATTGAAAGGGCCTGATTTCTTACAGCAAATGGAAGTAATCTCTGTTTAACTATATCAGCTGTGGAGTTGGGTCCTGGAATAAGGGTTATCTGATAGCCTTAAAGTTTCTGATAGTAATTCAGTGTTAATTACAGAAATAACAGAGGACAGAAGAACCCTCCAGCTGAGACACACAAAGAAAGCTCAAGTTTAAATGTTGCTATTTCTCACATAAAGTTTTGATGGACTGTACACAACCGCCTCCCCATCACATTTTCTCATTGTTGACTTATTTCTGAAGGAACCACTCCATATTGTTTGTATTCATGGTGCTTGTTGAAAATATGAACCCGTGGGAAGTTGAGTCCATGAAACTTTGAAAGACCCTTCCCCCTTGGGTGAGAAAGACTCAAGCAAGGCCAGAAATCAATATAATAGAGTTAAAGAAATGAAAACCAGAGACTCATATACCTGATATGATGTTTTTTCTACTCAAGTGTACCTTTCCTTCAGATAACCCCAATTCACTTACCTTCATACCTTCTTGAAAATGTTACCCAGAGGCAGGAAAAGCAGAAGGTCAGTTTTCCTACCCCCTTTGTATTGTACTCATAATTGATTTTTGCCATTTGTGCAAAATTGTCCATGAAGTTAATTTGTAACACTTGACTTTATTTCATCGAAAATTGAACTGTAAATCTCTTCTATCAAAAATACCTGTATTAGAACAGACTACTTCTGCATGTGACTGCAATATTCCAAATTTTCTTTGAGCTGGTTAGCTACAGCAATCAATTATTATTATTGTACATAGTTAAAACATAGACACCTAAGCTGTAGGTTAAGGAATAAAGCTGAACATATCCATGCTTTCTATATCAGTGAAATTTTACTAGGACTGTTTCTTAGTAGGATTTTTTAGTAAAATTATTTTAATACTTTTTCCCATTAAAGTATTGGGGGCAGAGGGAAATAAAATCAGGAAAATGTCAGTTATCTCTAAAATATACAAAGATGTATCACTCTTTTTTAAAATCACATTCCAGCAAAACATGGATTTTAGGAAATATGACATCTTCTAGATGTATTAGTATGTCTCCACTCTTCTGTATTGCTCTTTCACCTTTCTGAAAGAAAGACGTTTTCTGCATTTCTGATTGTTTTTTACCACAACAGACAGGAATAATATGATCTGACAAGTTCTCCCTGAGCTGACTTCTGTACACACTAAATGATCTTTGCAGTAGATGACATTCAACAACATAGATAACTTCAGCACAATAAAGAGATGTGGCCAGATTCTCCAACAATATAAATTAGTATACCTCCACTGAGGAAAAAAGAGCTAAGTCAATTTATATGAGCAAAGAAGCTGTGTGATACAAAGTCAAGTTTGTTAAATTACTATTTTCTTGAATTATTTGCTGTAGCTTAAGAAAATGAATTTATTTCTGTTTATTGTTAATACCTTTTCAGTATGACCCTGTGCATTAAATAAAATATTTGTCAAAGGTCTAGGAGACTTTCATCATATTCTGGTTGGATAGAGCAGAGAGTGTTCAGACACTGTGAGCCAGGCAGTAACACTCCAACACAATTTGTGTTTGCCTCCTGAGGTGACTAATATCACCAGCAAAGCTTAAGTGTAGTAATGGGAGAAGTTTTTGGTTTTGCAGCCAAACTGTGACAGGGGGCAGTAGCATGAACTTCATAGAATCGTTTAGGTTGGAAAAGAGCTTTAAGATGATCAAGTCCAACCGTTGACCTAGCACTGCCAAGTCCACCACTAAATCAAGTCTCTAAGCACCACATCTACATGTCTTTTAAATACCTCCAACTTAATTCTGTCACTTCTTCCACATGCTGTTTAGAAGGGCTTAGTAGAATACTCAGGGTGTGATGTGTTAAAGCATGGCCCTAAAATTCCATGAGACATGCCTTAGTCATGTTTCTTTTCTAAAGTCTTACACTCTGAAGGATAGATGGTACAAGAGAAAAGTATGGTTTGTTTGATATGCAGTGATAAAGCACAGGTACAAAGGAGTGGCTTGCAACCAGGGTTACACACATCCAAGAAACATTTACTGTCAGGGATTGTGGCTAGCAGCAGATTGTTATGGACCAACAGATGCAGTCCACTTGATTAGTTTATATTGGGTAAAACTGTGCATTATTTATCCCACACTCTGAAGGTCTGGAGAGTCCTGGCAGAGTCAATGGCACATGCTTAGACAAATGGCCTTGTTATCTGCTTATTGGCTTTCAAAAGGTTAAAAACTGTGCCCACTGTGTAAGACAGACAAATGTTCAACCCTTTTGATCACCAAGAAGACTGTGTTTCATTTTATGTCGTACAAATCCCAAAAAAGATCAATCCAGATCTGAAGGAATTCACAGGGCACCTGAGTTACTATGGTGTCTATATCCAAAATCACGTAAGAGAATGCTATAAACACCATAATGTTACTGCTGTCTTTAGTGCAAAAGGGACAGACTCTGCAAGAAATCTGGGGTGCAACTTGCCATTAATCCCACAGTAGAGCAACTCAGCTGCTCTACCTCTGCATTGAAGAGTCATTTTTTCGTTTTACCGCCTTTTGCTTTAGCCCTGGATCGCAGGCTAACTCTGCAGCTATAAAGGGACTCTGGGATATGAACAGTGTTACAGTTTACATGAAAATCAGTCTTCTTTAACAGAGAAAAGGAAGAATGTTCCAAAAAAATCTCTACAGTATCTGATAAAAACAACTGCCATGAAACTTTCAGGCAGGATCTAAGCTCTGTGCAGACGAATGTTTAGAAAGATAAGAAGCCTGTGAAAAGACAAGTTCAGCCAGGGAATTCCCTTTAACTTGATATTGATAGTATTATTGTCAGGAAAATAAGAAATAATGAAAAGAAAAGTCAAAAGCAGAGAGCTAAGAAGCACATCCCCCAAAGCTAGAAGGCTGCTTCCTTTCAAACTTCTCTAAACAGTCTCTGAGATCAGAATATGATTTGAATTCTAAAAAAACTATTAGCTACATAGAGAAATTCAAACCACCTCTTGCAGCAAATGAGCAGGACGCAGTCAGATGTGGAACACTGGCCAGGGTCAGAAGGCAGTTAGACAAAATCATTAGGTTTAACCCACAGAAGTCAAATCTCATCGTCAATTGAGTCCACTGGCTTTGCCTCTGCAAAGCCTTTTCAACTGATTAAATCAGGCCAAGAAATGCCTTGCAGTATTGTCAAGCTTGGTCTTCAAGCTATAGAAACCCTGGGAGTAAAGGGATGAAAATTTAACTGTGCTTACTGAAACAGGAACTGTGAAGAAAGGTGAATAATATCACCAAGAATTAAGAGTTTGAGAGCCAGATGGTTATGCAAGAGGAAAAACAGAGAGAGAAAAGGTGCTATTGTGACTGGAGCTGCACAAAGACTGGCTTTGTTCCAGGTGGGAAGAACATCTGAAAATTTTCAAATTTCCAGGAAGGAGAGCTCTACCTGGTGGCCAAGAAGAACAAAGGTGGATTGACTGGAGTCTTCAGAAATGTTTCATTCCAACAAAACACAAATCTTTTATGTCTGTTTCTATTTAACATGTTATAAGTTTCCCTTTTGGAAAAAAAAAAAAAACAAACCAAACCAACAGTAAAGTGCCCAAGTGGTGACTTCCAAATGAATAAAGATTCACAAATTTTAAAAAGAGACATCACATTCTTAGACTCTTTCTTCTTTTAAAAGGAAATTAAACTGAGTCAAAGTACCTCAATTTCAGTAGAATCAAAAATATTCACATGAACTCACTGTGGTTTTATCACATTGCTTATGGTTAGCTTAACTAGTAATACACATTAGATCCAGAAATCCAGCTGTATTTCTGTAACTAAGTATGTATCCTTTGCATCACATGTCACAGATACGTATGCTGAAAAGGAGTCTAGTTATATGCATAATGAGACATATGCAAAAATACTGCAAAATATTAATACAGCCTTTGAATTTTGCATTGCGAGTGGAGTATTCCAGCATCCTTGATATAAGCCCAGCATACTGCAGTGACTGATTCACAGGCAAAACTACTTTGAATCACAAGTTAAAATATAGTCAGCACAGAATGAGAATGCAATACGCAATCTCAATGAAAGATGAAATATAAACGATAAGACTGCCTAATTGCACCAAAGATTCTGTAGCTCAGTGGCATGGACTAATTTTGTCAGTGGCACTAGTATTTGAGAGGAAGACTCATTCACTGAAAGAGCCAACAGTTCATAGCGGAAAGGATTTTCCACCTCTTAAAGTGCTCCTTGCTATCCTTCAGGCCCAGGTCAAGTCTCTACTCTATCACTAGCTCTTACGAGTAGTTAAAGACAGCTTTATAAAACAAATTGGTTCCCATTCATTTTGCTGAGGGTCAGAGAAAACAGACATTTCATTTTAAGGGAATTTAAGAGTCCATTTCTCTCGTACTGTAGGCAATAGAAGTCAACTACAGACCATGAGCTGAAACAATAACAAAAATTATATTTTGCGGAGATTAGCAGAAAGAAATTCCAAGGAAAATGCACAGTGTATCATGTTACATTCTGGGAAAGCAGCCTAAAGCGAGGGCACAAATAAGATGAATTTACATTCCCTTTGTGCCCACTCCATTTCAACATACATTGAGCAGCAAAAATGCCCTGAGGTATAAACTAGAGCAACAGCTGTTTTTAGATTGCAACACCTCATGTTAAGCTTCCTGCAGACTTCCGTGAAACTCAGGGTACCTGAACAACTATTTCAGTAATGTTTAAATTCATATTTTGCCAGGGAATATGCTCCCAAATCCCAAACAATCTCTTGCAGGTGCAAACTCTGCCCACTGAGCCATCACTAGTTAGGCACTTCTCCCCCTCCTCCCCGGCCTTCGCTGCTTCTTGGAGGAGGCCTTTCCTTTTATGAAAACTAACTTCTGCTTTGGGACTCACTCCTTTACTTCACAGCATTTCTCAGGTGGTATGGTGCTTGCTTGTAGCCTATTTTTAGCTCCAACAGGGGATGCTGTCCTTCTTCCTTTGTGCTCCTCCCTTTAGAAAGGCTGTGTAGGTGAAGATACTTTTCACTGCTCAGCAAGGGACATGATTGCTTTTGTTTATTGTTCTTCTAATGACTGTATCACCTACGACAGAGTTAAATGTCTCCCTCCTAACAATAGTATTCGAAGGGAGATTTGAACTGAATGCAAGCCTGTTTTAGCAAAGTATCTTCACTGACACGGAAGAATCGACTAGTTTTCTGTCAATAGCCCATATGATGGAAGACCTGGATCACAACCATCAGATATCACTGAAATTAAGCAGCACAATTGCCACACCTTATCTCTGTTTGGTTTGCTTCTGATCAGTCACACAAAGATTATTAGAGAAAGTCACAGGCTTGCTTAAGCAGAAATCACAAAGCAGAGTTAAAATTTCTGCGTATTTCCAACATCAAAGCAGTTCTGCACCTTGTTTATGTGAACACAACCTGACAGGTACGGGGTGCTATGACACCTAAAAATACTGTCCTGTGGAAAACTCCATACAGCCACCCCTTCAATCTTGCCTTTCATACTTTATTGCAGCTCTTTAACATATTCACTTCCTAAGCATCTCTTAACCACGCTGGCTACTGCATTAGGCTATAACTCTTACTGGTTACCCAGAACACTTTTTCCATGCTTACCTCAGCATCTCTGCCGCTTGGTCTTGTGGTTACTACAACCTGACTTCACATTAAAAACAACCTACGCTTTCTAACTGAGCAAGTGTTGTGTCTTTGTTTTCCTTTTCTAAACCAACAGACAGTATAGGCTGTCAAACTAATTGGATAGCTTCTATATATCATCTGACCCACAATGTAATTTGTTTATGTCAAGCAAACAACACAGATCTAAATTTTGCCTGCTTGTGTTTTCTTAAACAAAACCAGCTTGGGAAGATCAACAAGACCCAAGACCTCAGCTCTTGCCCTACGGAGTAGCCCACACTTTGATGAGTTATTTGAGAGAGAAGCGTAAGAGGAAATGTCTGCATCTTCCCTGGGATGATACAGACAGTTTGGGGCAATCCATCATATTGCCAAAGTCAATAGTAACCCTGTCAACAGCAGACCTTTCAAGAATTGTTTCACATCAGGGTGGATCAGGTTTTTTTCCCCTGCTACAATATCTCATGGGCTCTTAGTCCATGTCTTAAGACAGAGAAAAGAAAGGAAACTTTCCTGCTTTGAAATCTGCTGAAAGGCTGACACTATGACTGGTCTGAGACCATGTGGTCTGGCCAGACTGAGAACATGTGGCCAAACATGACTTAGCTCGCAGCTGCAACAGCAAAGAGATTTCCTTTTTGGGCTGTGGGTTTTTTTAGGATGGGACAGTGTCGAGACAGTAGGTCCTGAGGTGCTATAGCAATGCCACAAGCAGAAGGCAGAGAAGGAGCAGGTCTGGAATGACAGCAGATGATGCATTTTGGGATCATAGAATCATAGAATGATTTAGGCTGGAAGGAACCTTAAAGATCATCTACTTCCAACCCCCTTGCCATGGGCAAGGCCACCTCCTACTAGACCAGGTTGCTCAAAGCCTCATCCGACCTGGCCTTGAACACTTCCAGGGATGAGGCCTCCACAGCTTCCCTGGGCAACCTGTTCCAGTAAAGAATTTCCTGTGAGATCTAATCTAAATCTACCCTCTTCTAATTTGAAACCATTACCCCTTGTCCTATCACTACATGCCCTTGTAAAAAGTCCCTCTCCAGGGGATCAGCAGTAATTCAGTGGGAGCCACATATATCTCATCCCAGAAGTGAGATTACAGTATTGAGCTCCCCTGAAGTTCAAAACTGGAGCAGAAAAGGTGCATTGCAGCTTTAATTACACTATTAAGGTTTCTTTTCAGGAGAATTACCATCCACTCAGGTACTCACAGAAATGGTAAAATCAAGGAATATTTAGGGAGTGGAAGAGTTTTAATACTGGGTGGCGGATCTCTCACAGGCTCTAATTTTATTCTGCATATTAGAAATTGTTCCCAGGAGACTCTTGCTCAACACCTGAGAAGCATAATATTAATTGCTTCTCCCCAGTTCCAGTTTTCAGGGTACTCTTGAGTAAAGTGAGCAACCAGAAACAGTATTTTATAGTGGCAAAAAATTAAGCGTACCTGATTTAGTTTCTGGTTGGTCTCCAAATCACCACCATTAGCAGAAGCTATTACTATCTGTGCTGATTCTCCCAGCTTTATTCTTCCTAAAGCCTGAGGCTTTATCAATATATTGTGTAAAACAAAAGGTACAGAATCCAAACACCTTGGTCTCATGTATGTGCACATACATACACACACGCAAAGCATACCTCTGCACCCCCAAAAATTCCTGACAAAAAAAAAAAGACTAGCCAAGATAATGTAATCAGTCTCTGACATCCTGAAGTAATTGGTAAAAATAAAGGGGAAAATTAAGCATGCCACTTAATGAGTAGGCTTCACCACATCTTGTGGACTTCAAAATCTCAGAGTGTTTTTAGACATGAAATTTATGTCTGTTTTAGCCCTTCCTTTCTCCATCTATCTTGACAGCTCTGGGTGGATGAAAATTTCACCAGTTTAAGAGAGGGAACAGGCCAAGGAGGACTCATGGCTGCCTTATTAGGCTCTGCTTTTTGAAAGCCCCTCTTCACCAACCGTCTTCTTTGCGCTCTCTGAAAGCAGAACAGAGATGAGGAACATCTTTCACTGCTTCCTCCATCCTTCTAGTTCAGCTGACTCCTTCCCCTGGCTGGCTTCTAGAAGACTCCTCCCACTGTGATTCATGATATGTCAACAGCTCCTTTCAGCACAGCTCTGGTGTGGTTCTCCTCCTTCACCTTTTTGAGGTAAATCAGTGCTAATCCATGAACAGTGAGCCAAGGGTCAGAAGAAATATCTGGGCTAGAGCTGTTTTAATTTAAATTACCTGTCCTGCACCCACTTTCCTACTTCTCAGCTGTTTCCAGTCCTGACATTGTCTTTCTCTAGCCGGTTAACTCTGCCTGATCCCCGTGCTCAAATGTTTCAGCTGCTCGTCCACAGCTGTGAACCTCGGAGCATCCTGGGGGACACAGGGAAGCTGCCAGGGAGCTGAGTGCACTAATGCTTTAGCACATTATCTTCCCTTCACTGAGCAGCAGACCTTGACCTCGTCTCTATTTGCAGCATCTTTGAGATAGGTTCTGTTCCCAAGTCCATGAAAACCAACAAACGGGCCTTGGACCAGGTGCTCAGGCTCAGATTCTTAAGGAGGTGAACATAGCTCTTTCCTGTTGATTTTCATTTGTAACTGGGTGCCTGTGCACCTGTAAGGATCTGAGTTTCTATAGCATAATGAATTCTCACAGAAAACAAACCTCACCTCGTCATCACAAATAAGTCAGCACTAATCTTCCCATCAGCTGTCTGTATCAACTTAGAGTCATAAATGAAATATTCTGGGGGGGTTTGTGTCTAAAAAGAGACAGTTTTCATCTATATTTTTCTTTTTTTTTTCACAGGAATTCTGCTTTTGTTTAGTATGCAAATGAATATATATGCATGTATGAACACATGTGCACGTCTACATGTATATGCAAATACCCAAGCCCTTAGTACTGGTGCACACATCTCTTTCTGAATTGCAGTCATGCTAAACAAAATCCCTCCAGGGCTTTTCTCACCACTTCTTTTTACATGTTTGACAGTTTCCCAGGGAATTAGTCTTAGTGCATTATTGGATATGTGTTCTAAATAATTAAATTTGACAATTATGTGGGAAAAATCTCAGAGAAAAAGAACGGAAATCTCTGAATGCAAAAAAAAAATAGCGGGAAGGTTCTCTTTCTCTCTCTCTAAGATACTCTATCCCTCCCTTTGTCTGTATCTTCTCTCCCATTAAGTGCCATTGCTCATCATGTTGATATGCAGAATCTCATCTCAGCAGGTACATTTCCTTTATTGAAACATTATTTGAGAACAACTTTATTAAAGATTCAGGATGCCAATACAAGATGACACAGTGCATAGCAGCTTGTAACTTGGAAAGCTTTACAGAATTAAACAACATTCAACAGCAGGCAGGATACGGTGTGAATTACAGAAAGGAGCAGTGTTAAGCTGATTCATGGTGAATAAATTACAAGTGTTCAGTCACATGGTCACTAATGAAGATAGGCAGGAGCAGGGATACATAAAGACAAGAAACTGTATTTGGGAAGAGGTGGGGAGGGACGGAGAAAGAGACAAGAAAACTTGCTTTAAGTTACAGGATGCACAGAGAAGGCTGTAGGGTTCAGAAGATACCTGGAAAGGCAAGGGAGTTCTGCTGCCTTACAGTTTTCTGGCTGACTGAAGGTTATTGTAAAAGGTAAAAACTACCCTGTTTAGATTTGGGTATTGGCATCTACTAGCAACGATTCTCAGGTCTGCCTTTGGGGGCCAGAGTTCACAGCACGTGTGTCTCCGGTGAAGGACCTGGCCCCCACAAATTGCAAGACCTTTTGTCCAGCTAAAGCTCTTAAGTAAGTTCATTGCATAATGCAAGAAAATGTGAGCACCAACAGCAAAGAAACATATGAAGAATAGCTAGGGAGAAGCATAATGAATAATATTATTTGTAAAGAATAAAATTTCGCTGGTGCCAGAACTGAGTACTGGGTTAACAGGTTTCCATATAACGTTTGAAACACATTGAGAAAAAAAATTATCCAAAGCATTAGTAAGCCAAGCCGAAACTTTATGCCCATATCAGTTTTGGTTTTTTTAAAAAAATGCCCTTTTTTTAAAAAAAATAGGGATGTCCACAAGAACTATTTAATTGCCAATTAGGGATTTCTCAAGTTTTTGTTTACTGTAGAAAAACAGTCTTCAAAGGATGCTCAGCAAAACAAACCTGACTAATACCACTTTCTGACCTTTTGAAAATAATCCTTGTAAAGCATTTTTAAAAAGTCTGTTAACAGAAAATAGAATACTTTGAAAAACACTGAATACAAATAAAAATATTTCCACATTCTTCCAGAAACAGGGAAACATGCACAGCCTGCTCAAGTTATTGGTATTTGTGCTTTCCTTTTCCACTAGTGAAGATTCCTCTGTGTCCCTTGAAGCTTCTAGGAGAGATGTTCACACTTCCCTAGAATCAAAGAAAAGGTCTTAACATACTCTGTGTAGCAAATAAATTTCTGGCATTCTCAAACCTCACCTCCCTCCACCCCAGCAAGCCACCCTGTAAATCCAAAGATTGCCCAGTGCCATATGGTCTTCCAGCATATGCCCTTCCAGTGTTTCTATCAAAAATTTCCACCATAAATTACAGCTTTTTCCTTTCGATTTTATTTCTTTTCCAGACATTTCTCTTACAGAGCCACCATCTTTTGCAGATAGGGAAAGAACACCCAATAGGGTAGAAGAAGTTTAGGTTAAAGGAGAGGGAAGGAACTGAGTGTGGCCCAATGTATGAAGCATGACTTTGTAAGCTAAAACATCCGGATCCTTCTCCTAGTTCTGCTTATGAACTTCATCTTCTTGTTTTTATTTGCTCTTGTGTTCAGCCTGAAGATCCTTAAGACAGATACTTTCCCTCAAGTGTTAGCATGCGTAGTATGGTAGAGTTTGACATCCTTTAGATGGATCCAATAGGAAAAAATATTAATAATAAGGTTAATATTTATCCAGCTGACGTGTATAGGATGTGGTGGCTGCTGTCATCACCACAGAATATTTCTGCAAAAAGTATTTAAGATTATTTTATTAGGAACAGGTGTCCCAATGTAGAAGTACATTTCCGTGATGTGTCTGTACCCTGTTTGCTAGTTCACTAATATGTTGCCATTCAACTTTATGATGCAAATGCCCACCCTTAAGGAACTGAACTGAGAACATGAAGAAGCCACATGGCAGAGGCTGCTAACCAGTGACCTGGGGCCAAAGCCATGCTGAGCACAGGCTTCCACAGGAGGTGAAGGATTCCGGTCAGCCCTTTACTGTGCCCTCAGCTCACAGCAAAGTAGAAGTGAGCCACCACAGACTTTTATCTGAGCTAGAAATATAAGTAGGCAAGATGGGTCATCAGTCTGTTTTCAAGGAAGATCTTTTTGAGGACACCTAGATAAAACCAGGTAATCTACAAATTTTGGCCCAAGTTCATAATGAAATATCCTACTTGACAGAAGTTTTTAATAAACTTATGAGTATGAAAAAACTTTGTACCTTTTCTGTACTCATTTTACTTCATTGTTAGATGCAAAGGTAACAAAATGACATGAGAGAACGTGTTCTCCATGTATAAATGCTCATTAACAGAGATGAGAAAGCAAGAGAAGGCTCAAGAGAGAACTTTGTAATGATTTCCAATCTTTTTTGGAGACTTAAAGCAGACTCTTTCAGAGATAGGTTGTACTCCGACAAATCCATCTTTGTGTCTGGAAAGTCCTCAGTCACAAAACCTCAGAACTTGATGTTATTTAGGAACCTAATTCTCATCTCAAAGTTCAGCTCCTGTTGGAATCAGTGCAATATGCCAAAATCTCTTAAAGAGTTGGATCTTTGTTAGAAAAAAAGGTGAATGTGGCTCTGGTCTCTTTCACACAGTCCCATATGGCTGATACATTCTCAGCTGCAAGTTCTTTGCTCCTGTCCTCCTCAACATGCAATAGATGGTTTGGGGTGTATTTACAGAAAGAAATCCTAGGAGACGTGACCTGGGCACAAACGAAAGATTTCTACAGTGCATTCCTGTAGCTCTGGGACTGTGAAGATCCCAAAACAGCAATTCATGGCCACTGACTGATAGTCTTCTGTCTGCCCGTAGCTAGCTGAGTGGGGCAACTGTCCTGGAATATGACATTACCTGGACAAACATCTACTTTGATAGTTGGAGTGGGTGTAAGGGAGAGCTGGAGAAATTATCTTTAGCAAGAGAGCAGCCAGCGGGCAGCATGTACCTGTATTCCTGCTCCAGACCACAGCAAACTCCCAAATTGAGCAAAGAAACACCAAAAAAGCTCAGTGTCACTTCAGTTCCTTTCTGGACTTAGACCCACCCCTGCCTTCCCAGCACAAAGGAGTTCTTTTCTGTGAGAAAGGGAAAAGTTAATGACGCAATTCTTCCTGTTCTCTTCTGGATTAGGCTAGTGCAATCTAGACTTGCAATTTAGAAAGCTGTTTATAGGCAGCTGCTTGGCAAAGAGCAGACATCTTTCTTGTAGTCCAATAGATTTAAATATTTAAAGGCCAGCTGCACAGAGCAATGTCCCAGAACATTGTCACTGGGACATGGTGACTCATGCACAGCCGGAGGAACATGAATGGGACTTTCAGCCACAAGATGGGGCTCTGCCTGCCCTGTTTTCCCATACACCTTATTTTGTGCTTTGCTTCCTCTCCTGCACGAAAAATCATTATTTCCTTGGTTATAATGTGTCTTTTTTTTTTCCTTCTTGTTTTGCTGTTCTGAAGCATATTTATTTTCCATGGCAAGAAAACAACTTTTCTGTCTCGCGCCCAAACAGACACACAAAACTGACAAAGCCTCTAGGATCCCCTTGGCTGAGATAGATGAGCTGTACTTACAGAATTAAAGCAAAACCTTTATTGCGGAGGGAAACGATGCTATAACCAAGCCATCTGTTTCATAGCCTCCTGAAACAGAGAGCATTGGTGCACGTTTCCTGTTTCTTATTATTTGAGTGTTTCACTCCTAACAAGCAGAGGGCCAGTGACCAGATTCTGATGTTTGGTGCTCACTGGAGAAGCAGGTACAAGCTGAAGCTAACAGAACTGTGTTGGACTTTTATCTGGCAGTGAATAGCAACTTCATTTCATAGCAAAGAAATTATCAGTACTGTGGTTGTGCCTAAAGGCTTTCATCGGATCTTCACAATGACTGGTAAAGACACGCATATAAAGGCAATTTGTTCAAGGAGGGTCAGTTGGCTGACAATTGGGGGCCACTTCTTTTGTATTGAGGGGATAGCTTTGAATAAGATTGCTGGTTTGTACCAACCCCTGAGGGACGCCACTTGTCACTGGTCATCACGTGGACATCGAGCTGTTGATCACAACTCTTTGAGTGCAGCCATCCTGCCAACTCCTTATCCACCAAGTGGTCCACCCATCAATTCCATGTCTCTCCAATTTAGAGACAAGGATGTCACGTGGGACAGCGTCGAATGCTTTGCACAAATCCAGGTAGATGATGTCAATTGCTCCTCCCTATCCACCAATGCTGTAAAGCCATCATAGAAGGCCACCGAATTTGTTAGGCAAAATTTTCCCTTAGGGAAGCCATGTCCTTGTAACTGCTTCCAAGCAGTAACAGAAAAAATGGTGATCATCAGCATGGCCCTTGGAGGATACCTCACCAAGCCATTCCTTTGAAAGTCTGGCAGCTGTGCCTGTTATGCCTTCCTATACATTATCAAATAATGCAACGTGGACGAGCTGGTTCTTTTCTTGATTTTGCCACTTGACTCCTGTGTGTCCTTTACATATCCCTTTGTTCATCCTAATTGTAAAATAAAAATGGACATATTCATGAAGGCGGTTTAACTGACTTACAATCCTTTGGAATCATAGACCCTTGACAATTCTCTACATTTCTATTATGCACAGTTACTGCTAAATTTTAACTATAGGAAAGTGACACAGTTTCTTTGAGCAGTTGTGAACCATTTAGAATGGTTTTGCAGAACACCAGCAGCCTGTGAATCATTGGTCAACGCACGTTACCTTAACATAGAAAATAAAGGCCTCTGAATAAGCTCAAATCTCATTTGTTTGCTTCCTCATAATTTTTATTTCTGCTTCTTCTACTTTTAAATACTTCTACTTTTTCTCAGTGAGTACAGGATGCTGCTCACCTTTTAAAAATGCTGAAACACCAAAGGAAAAGTACTCACATCTTCCTAAATTTCACTAAAACAGCCCTCAGCACATTTAAAACTTGAAACCAAAACAAATTTTTTGGATCAAGTGCAGTCCACTGTGACCTGATGTTGCCTCCTCATGCAAGCTCATTGTAAACTTGTCAAGGCTATTCTAAATAAGTTAGATCTTTCTCCCCGCTTTTCCAGTTGAAAGATTGTCCAGATACTTTCTGCTTTGCTGATACAGGAATCTTCTCATTTTTAAGTTAAAACTTCTTCATAGCCTTGAGAAGAGGGATTTCTTGTGCCATTCTTTGTAGAACAGGGTAAAGTAGAACGTCAGAGGCTTTCCTTCATTTGGATACATGTTTTTACTAAAGGGCTACAAAGTAGTGTAAAGCAATTAGTTAAGCAATAGGTCCAGGTGGTGAATGTGCACTTTTAGTGCTGGGACTGAATGCTGGTTAGAAATGATGAAAAATCCTCTCTGTAAAGACCGGACAAAACCCGTGAGCAATTGCCATCAACGTTTTTTAAAATTAGTGGTCAATTCTCAAGTCTTTATATGAATTAGCATAATACAAGAGTAAATGGAAAACATTTTCACTCTTACCTTAAAACACAGCTGTTACTAATTATGTTTCTTTCTACATTCACTGCGGTTTTTAGGGCAGATTGTAAAAGAGGCCTGTGATGCTGAGGAGAGCTGGGTACCAGGCTTCCTTCTGCTCTGCTCCTTGAGTACACTGAATTTTTAAAGTGTGTTTTAAAGACTGCTGTCACTTTCTTGTCCTTCTTAGATGGAAGCTGTTAACTTTTTCTCACTGAAGTTTTCATTCTGGGGAACTTGTGGCAAATCATCTCCTGGCTGTAACTTGTATGTTTTCTTCACAAAGACTGAATACCAAGGTATCTGGGAAGCAGATACCCCGCTTAGAGGAACAGGGAATATTCAATTCAGATAGTCCAGGAAAGTGGACGGCATCAGTACAACAAGACTGGGCTGAAATTTAGGGCTGGAGGCACAGAAATACTCAGAAGACAATCCCTGTCTGCATTTCACATGAAAAGTCACCTCTTACTCCTCTTGTAGATGACAAATCCTGGCTGTGACTCCGCTACTTATTGACAATAACAAGGGACAGGCAGCAAGAAATCAGTGCAGCCCATGCCTGGGGTGCCAGGAAAGCTGCTGAGCTTGTCCTCTGCCAGCTGTGTCCACCTGCGCACGTTCAGACAGCTTCACACATCCAGAGGTCTTGCTCACTTTGGTCAGGAAATACCATGTCTCTCTTCCTCCAGCCTGCACTTTTCCTCTTCTCAGAATTTGTTTATTCCCTTAGTACTTCCTTTTCTGCACAGCCATTTCCAGACTAGCTGTCATTAATTATAGGTTTTGGGAACTGTGGCTTAATGAAGATAAATGATCCTATGGTCTCTGAAATATAAAGTCATTTGCACAGTAGCAAATGGTGGGTCAGGCTGGTGGGACTGCATCCAGTTCAGAGTATCCAGCCAGATGTTTCTACCATAAGTACTGTCACCAGTATTGTCACTAATCATCAGCCTCGTTCGTAGCTTCTCTAAGGAAGGTCAAGGACCCATGGGCCACAGAAGGCAAATTTCCCTTAGAGATTATTTTTGCCAACAGAGTTTAAAAATGCTTTTAGGAAAGGATGGTGTAGAAACAGCTGTCTATACAGTTCAGTGGGTAAAAAGATGGCATTTCTTCAGAGTAGTCTGTATGCCACTTCTCACTAAGAGTAATCGGTGCTAGGGGACATATCAACGGCTGTGTTTTCAGAAAGAGGTTGCTTACGCATCTCAGGATGGTAGAAAAGAGATTGGGGAAAAGGGCTTCTTTTTTTCAGGAGACAATGATGGCCCAACCACCATGAGGGCATGTTCTTTCTAAGTAAGTAGGTGCTGCCTTTGGAACAAGCTCTCTTGATGTATAAAGATTGAAAGGAAAAACAAAACAAAAGAAACCCTCCCAAAAGTTCTCGTGATATATAAAGACCAAAAGGAAAAATGAAACAAAAACAAACAACCCAAAACACTTTAGGGTTCCTCCTTTCACAGAGGAAGAATGGCACGATTTTTTTTAAATGAACATTTCTCAGGTAGTTGGAAAGGCTATGACAAAATGCAGCACAAACATTTTATTTTCCTCTCTTACTCTTTTAGTGAAGTCTTATAAACAGTGTAACTAGTTTTGCTGAAATTTTAGAGAGTAAAGAAAACCAATATCCTCAGCCAGAGGAGGAGTCCAACACGACAATTTCATCATGAAGAGTTAGCGAAAGAATTGCAAGCCAGCTCATAAAGGTGAAGTTTCAAGGAATCTTAACTCCAGACGGTCCTGCCAACTGAGTTTGTACATTCTCTCCTTCTCAGATATTCTCACTGTTCTGCTTTGTTCTACTGATCTCTTTTTTCTCTATTATTTTCTTTTGAAGAAAGACTGAAATGAGATCTTTTCTTCTTTCTCTTCCTATCTCTGCTAGATAGAAGCAAACCTTATAATCAATGAAGTACAAATCTAGTTTTCCACCCAATGATGTCTGAGTGGATTTGAAACTCAACCGCTTGTTGCACTCTGGCTAAATGATCTGACAAGAAAGGAACTTCGTGCCTTCCCTTGGATAGATGGTCTTTTGTATGAAATGTACAAAAGCAACCCTGTAAACCTGGGTGCGGTATATGGACTGCTGTATGATTCTGTGTGAATTCCTGCACTTTCTCCAATGCCCAAACATTAGTTAAATGGAGGGTTAGAGATGCGCACTGCTGTTCAAGGTAATTAAGAAAAGCACACAAGTGATCATCATTAGTGGCTCATAATACAGCAATGAAAACATGATTGCAGCTTAGCCCTAACTCTTAGCTGATAGAGCAGGCCCACGACAGCAGGACTGTGGAGAAATGCTGTATGACAAGAGGTTTGTAATGATTTACAGGGTTTTCCTTAATTGCACAATCAGTTGTTTGTTCCAGTTAATTGAGTTCCCCTTCCAGTAATTACTCTTTGCAGTTCTTTATGCCACTGTATCTCCAGCTTAACTTTTCATACAGCTACCTTAGCTCTGTTACCTCCCAGGACTTTTCCGCCTCATTCAACTGAATTAGCGTCGCCCCTGGAGTGGCTCATGGGGAATGATGGATTTACTTCCTATATAAATTACCCATATATTGTGCATGCCCCTGTCAAGAATGTGGAGGGATGCAAAGATGGATACAGCTGCTTTCTTCCAGGTGCACTGCATGTGGAGTCTCGACCTTTACTCCAGAAGTCGCTGCTACACCCATGGCCAGAATACAGTTCTAACCATCATCCGCTACATCATTGACTTCTAAATGTTTATTTCTGTCACAGAGGAAAAAAAACCCCATGTTTAATGGAATCATAAATGACTAAGAAAAGCCTGCATTTATATATGTGACTATAAAACTAAGCAAGTAATATTTCATGAGAATATAAAAATGAATATGCAAGACTGAAAAGGCTGTGATACCACGATGTATGGAAGGGGTGACAGCTCTGGTGGCTGTCTCACCAGCTTCCAAAATTTGCAGACAGTCTTGTATTCCTTCCATCACTCATAAAATGTTAGCTGCTCCTGGTTGTCTGCTGTTGTTTATTTTTAAACTGTTTTACTGTTGGTTTTCATTAACCAATGTTATATATATGTAAGTAACTGTTTTAACTTACATGTTTATGAAAGTCTTTTCTGTACTATGGAAAGTTGTGAACCCTTCCTCCATGTTTGTCTGCACATATACCAAGAGGCAGCTACTTAAAGTTTTCATGATTATTTCAGTCTGAAAAAAAAAAAAAAAAATTTGCCTTTAGAACTTGTTTATTAAGTACTTTTCCTCCACATCCATTTGTATTAGATGTAAATTACTTCTGTGCACATTTTTTTTTTTTTGATGTTTCTGTTTTTAGGATTGCCAGATGCATACTAGTAATGATGATTCGTATGTTTCATACACATTGATATTTCTGGCACTTCTGCTTTTAAGATAAGCAGATGGAGGTTAGCTGAATTTCACCAAGTTATTTATTGCAAACAGGTAGGATATAAGTAAGGTAGTATGAAAGAGTGTGCTCATCTGACCCTCATTTTCAGCTCCTCTGTTACTACCACACACCAAATATCGGTAACATATGTTTTATGTCAATGCTTGCTTGTCTTCTATAGTTTTCAACAATAAACCAGCAGGCAGTGGAATCTCATTACTCTGCTGGGATTTTTTACCATTTAGACATAGCTAATTCTCAGCACCTCTTCTTCTCTGTACTGTTTTGTTTTCTGTTGAAATCCGGTAAGGATTAGAAATTTTTCTCTCCACAAATTCACCCACTCAAGATATGGATCATGTGAATTAAACTGATGCACAGAACAATAGTTCAGCTGCCATTTTGTTTTGGCATCCAGCTGGAAAATTGGGCAGCAATAATTTCTTATAGTTGAGCTCAAACAAATAGCGTGTGTATGAGAGAGAAAAACACCTTTTCTGATTCACCCTGAGAGCTTTCTTTCAAAGAGCGCAACTATGTCATGTTTCGTTTCAACTATGTCATGGTTTTCAACTTTGATTTAGCCTTTTAATTTTGATGTAGTTAGCTTTAACTTCTCAAAAATATATACATCATTCTGAAGCAAAACATTAAAAACATAAACAATAAAACTTATTCTGAAAGTTCAAAAAAAAATCTTTTTAACAAATGTCAACCTTAGGATTCGAAATCCTTGCAACATTTTCCTTTTTTTACCTATCAAACTTATTTGTCAAGTGTAACCTTACTTTGTACATGGTTGTACACTTCTTAAACTACACCATCCCCCAAAACAAAATTCACTATAAAATGAGGGGAAAAAAAAAAAAGTAGATGCTTGTATTTTAAGAGGTTTTTAAAATAAGCTCTTCTTCATGGGATATTCTTCATAGGACATTCAGGACATTAGTCCGCATGAACTTGGAAAAGATGGTGCATGTCCTGTACCAAACAAATGAGTCTTAGCCCTGCCACATCTAGAAAGGCAAGCAGCAAATACCGAATAAGACAATGATCATTGTCCAGAGTGCTGTGTAGTTCCTGGAGTGCCTAACTGCGTGGGGTTTGTGTTCTTTTGGGGGGGAGTTTTGTTGTTGAAAAACAAGGTTGAATCTGAAAGAAGAAAAATAAAAACTGACTCCGCACCAGATTCTTTTCCAGTAAGTTTAATTTCCTAATTATTTGTAGGGTCATTCCCAAGAGCTGCCAAGGTGTGACTCATTTTTATTAAGCACTGTGCCATCCAACACTGTTCATCAATCTCTTTCAACCATTCATTCCTCTCAGCAAGTGTCCCTTTTAAGCAGAACTCAGAGCACTGGATTCAATTGCTTTAGCTCTAATGAAAAGCAAGCTCACATCAAATATGCCGAAAAGTATGTAACCTTTGTCACAGAGCTAGTTAGGGGACTAGGATGGAGTCCCTCGCTATAGAAGTAAGTGGTCCTGTTGAGCCTTGGAGGATAGTTTAACCTACAGATCCATACTGAGTCAACGTCCAAAGACTGCTATTAGGGACACCTCTTTTGAGCCTATTACCTTTCAGAGGAGCTTTTAAAAAAGAATTCTTGATTCATGTCATTAAAAAGCTCATGTCAATTTTTTTCAAGAATAAAGATTTATGCTAAATGTCTGACCAAATCCTGTTCTGCAGCGCTGGTTATGACCCAAAATATTTTACATCCTGGTCCACTCTGCTGCTATATCAGCAGTTAAAAATAAATATATACAGATAAGTCCTGCTGCAGAAATTGCTCCATTTCTTGTCATAGCTGATGTTTTCTTTTTCTAAGCTGAGGGCTTGAGGACTGGGTAGAGGGCTGTTAATCTTTTTGGTTAATTCTGGATAAAAAGGAGTTTTCTAAATATAAAATGACTAATTGTTATTCTTTCCATAAAGGCAATGGAAAGAGTGAGAAGAACTGAGCAACGGGTGGTTCAAAAATACTAAGACCAATTTGGCACTGTTCATTAAGACTATTGCATTATAAATGATCATGAAATGCACTATTTAGAATTCTAACGACCCCAGTAAAGGCGGCACATTTATTTTTAGAGAATTGTTAGGAACAATTGCTTGGTTCTCCTTATAAACAGCGACAGCCGCAAGTAGAAATTAGCTGCTGTGTAAACACAGTTGGGAAGTATACGTGTCTGTGTTAGAGCGAATGAGCTGTATTGCACAGCAGATAAATATCAGCCAACAAACCCCACTTTTTCTTTTTTCTCTCTGCTTCAACAAATCCTACAGCAAATGCTCTGCTAGCTGGTGTGATGTGAGGACAGCTCTTGAGGACACGCTGCAGAAGCCCTGAACACTAAATCTGGGTTGTGGCTATCTTGTGTTTGTACTTTCATAGGCCATCAAAACCACAGGAACCACTGGAACCACTCTGCCTAGCAGCAGTACTTGTTGAAACAGTCTTCAGATGAAAAAGCGTAAGTCTAAAGGATTCATTTGAATAGAGAACATCACCCGGGAAGTCTTCAAGAACATCTACTGCTGCTGATGTGATGCAGAAATTGAAGTGTTTACATTAGAAGAAATGTTCATTGAGTACCAAGAAGTAGAGGGTAAATTACATGCCTAAATTATGCAGACTAGATTTCATTTGGAATTATTATCACTTAATCATTTATAAAGTTAGCTTGGGTTCATTTCCAGTGTCTTCCCTAAATTGTCCCCATTGTTTAAACTGGAAACAGTACATACTTTGCTTCAGCACAAATGTGTTGTGGATCACAGCATATTTTCATAACAGCCTCTTTCCAGTTTCAAGGAGGCTTTCTTTCGGGTGTTATTGCTTATACACAGTATTTCTAGAGACTTCTTACTCTTATAGAAACAAACTTCTTTCCTATGCATGTTTCTGAATCCATGCTGCCTTTGATGAATTTACAAGCCCCCCAAAGTTGATTGATACATGCTTTTTTCAATAAAAAAGGATCTTCTAAGATTATTTGCAAATTTGGCTCTATGGTGCACAAAGCCGTTTACCGTTGAGACAACTGCTTTTTCCTCAATGTTTTCTGAAGTATATTCGACCTTGAAAAAGACACCATTTTAACTGGGATTTAAATACATATCTGAATAAATAAAATTATTCTCAGTTTTGCATAGCTATGAGGCTGTGCTGTGTGGACGTCATTTAAAAAAAACTTGCATTGATCATCAGGAGAAATTTCATAATAGCAAAGCTTTTTTGTTTATTTAATCATCTCCCAAGTGACAGGGAAAATTGAGTCAGGAAAAGAAAATCTCACCTCTGAAAAAAATAAACTCAAGATGTTATTTTAAAAATTCCACCTTAAACCTGAAAAATTCAAACCACAAATCTAGCCCCAAACTGGTCATGCTGAAATGTGTTCTGTCAGGACCCACTGAAAAGGTTCATACTGAAAATCATAAAATATTCATTTAGATGTTGACTTCAAAAAAAAGAGACTTGACTAAAATTAGCTTAATGTTTAAATACAAAGGCACTTCAAATTGGAACACTTTTTTCTTCCTTTTATGAGTGTCAAAGCAATTTTTTGGACAACATTGGCCTATTTTTAGCTTAAAAATTCATCCAAACTAACTCCCTTCTGCCAAAAGTACAGTTTCAATAAAGCTACATTTTAAAATGAAAAAATCTTTTGAGAAAAAATTCTTAACCATGTCATGTCATGTCACATCACATCACGTCACGTCATGTCACATCAAGTCTTAGTGAAGCAATTTGTACAAAGACATTTTACTGACCAAAGCCATGGAAAGTATACTCAAGATGGAAAAGTGATTCATGACTGTCAGAAATACCAAATATGGACTGAAGTATCATTTTGCCTTATAGGAATGTTGTAAAGATAAATGTATTGCAGACGTGTTCAGATGGGCTTTTGATAGCGGAAACAGATAATCAGATTAGCCAAATGCAACAGTAGTGTTCTATGGTCTATGAACTGTTTGTGATCTACAGTTACATCTGAGACTCCCCTGTTCGGTCCCTGAAGAAATGCCAGTTCATATATATACATATACACATAGATATGCAATCCATGAAAGCAACATATTCACATTAGATCCTCACTTCTAGAGAGCTTCGTTAGGACTTGGGAGTTCAAAAGCAGTTGAAAATCACTGCATCAAGCTGCTGAGGAAAGTTTCTAACCAGAAAGCCTCAGAGCATGATTTTCTCCCCAACTAATGCTTTTGGAATCTCCTACCATTACTGACATGTGGACTGCTCTTTTCTTTTGTAAATACAAACATTCTGTTCCACAGTGCTGCCAAATAAGCCATTCCCTATGTGTTTTGTATTTGCAGTAGCTGAAGCTAAATTTTAATTACCTTTGGAAACTTCATTGTCCCTTCCCTGCCAGAAGGGTCTGAAGTGAACATCTCTCCCCCCAGCCCTTTAGTGGGCAAAGATCCACAGACATCACCAGTTAGGAAGATTAAAACTGCCCCCCTCACCACAGTTTGTTTCCAGAGTGTTGGCTTGGCAGAGTCCTTCTCTTCTATGCCTCACTTTTTCAAGGAGATACTGGAACTGAAAAAGGGTAGCTTGCAACCTCGTGGATATCTGGAAGACAACTGCTTCCTAAATCTCTCAAAGTGATGACCAGACTGTGTTTCAATTTTAGAGCCGTGCAGCTAGGGAGGGCTGCACTTCAACAAGTTCCCTCTGCTCATCCTGCAGTGCAACACGCAATTCCTGTGATTAATAAAAAACAGCATAAAACCATAGCTTGCTGCCTGCCCAAATCTATTAACCCTGTATGAAGGTCTACTGCAGAGTCAAGGGCTCTTCATGAAACTTCCTATTCTCCTGGCAGCTATATCTTTTCCCTCATTAAGATTATCCACATCTGCTTTTAATCAGGCCCTCTACAGCTTCATAGGGAAGTTTGATTGCTGATTAGAGTGATGCTTGCCCAGATTTCTCTGCTTAGTTTTCCTTAAAGGCTCACTTGGAGGGTGAATGCCTTTTTGTACAGCCTGCTATTGCAAAGGGGATTAGAAATTATGAGTTTGGAATTGTTCTTAGTTATGAAATTTCCAACTAGTCTGGCATGGGTCAACAAAGATGTACTGTTTTCAAGTCATGTGTATTGGAGACGGCTGCCACCCAGCTCATGGCTCAGAGGGAGGCACCTCGCCATGTCCCAGGCCAGTAATTCTTCCTATAGCTCAGGGCATATGGGGTCCACAGCAGAGCACACTGAAGGGAGTAGCCAGCTTTTGGGAGGACAGTTTATGGGAGGTTTTGCCACAAGGCACAAGCCTCACATGTGAGGCAGAGCTGGAGGCTCTGAGCTTGATTGCTTATAGTTTGCTCCTTGATCTCTGTCCCTTCCTTGTGTATGGGCAAGGAGAGCTTTTCCAACTTTTCTCTAAAGGAGAAGTGCGGTTTTATGCTTGCAGAAACTTGATGTTTCTGGTCCAGCAAAGGAATCTGAGCTGCTCTTTAACTATCAGGAAAACTGTCAGTGAAGCGTTGTCTGACATCATTCATCCAAGAGAGGTCAGCTGCAGCTATATTGAGAAAAGCATCTCCTAAGAGTGAAGAAAGTAAAAACGCTGGGCAATGAGTTTGTACAGAAGAAGGAAGAAAAATGTCTTTCTAGTTTAAGTTTCTTGCAAGCTGAGTAGTAAAAGATATATTTATAAACCACAGATTTTTCTCTCCTTTGGAGAATTAATTCCTACCTACCAGGAAACTGCCAGCAGGTTCAAGCAGTAGCTGGCAAAGCCGTCCGTGTATGCAACAACTTATCGGCAGCCTGTGCAATAATGCACAAATCTTAATGGAAAAGCTGAGCAACTGCCAAAGAAAACAGCCTGAGGGAAGCGGGAATGTGTTGATGTTCAGAACACCTGAATCATGGGCTTGGAGAGCAAAACTGCTTTGAAGCTCTTTGTTTTCTGGTTTCAGGCACGGAGTTCTGAAGGAGGCTAAAGCAGTCCTTAGCCATACAGGTACTGGCATGTAAAGCATATTTATTCCTGTGTCATGGCTATGTAGCTACACAGTCTTGGTGCTAAATTCAGATCACGACTTGCTTTTTTCACCCTGGCCCTTTCTTTCTTCCCTCTTCAGTCTTAGTCATCCTATTGCTTCTTTCTTCTATGATTTCCCTCCCTTCTGATTTTTTTTTTTTGTTGGTCTTTTGTTTGGTTGGGTTTGTTTGTTTGTTTGTTTGTTTTTGTTCAGACCATACTTACACTTCATTACAATACTTCTGTTCCAATTGCCTTAACGTCTCTTGCAATTTTTTTACAAGACCTCTTCATATAGGGGTATATATGCATGCTTGTAGATACAACATCTTGAATTGAAAATGGGGTCATGAGCAAAACTGTATTTATGAAGAGTTCCTGGTTTCGGTAGTAAATCTCAATTTTTTGTCAATAAAGCATCTTCAGACAAACTCAGACCCCTTTCAGATGTGACGCACTGCTACAGAACCTCCTGGAAACTGTTGTTTGGTTGTTTCCTTAGTCTTTGGGCCAAGTTTTCCTGTCATGCTTCATCCTCTAGAGAACTCCCACCTGGAAGAAAGACTGAATACACCATAGGCAATGTTGTGCCCCTATTTTAAGGTACATACAGATATTGGGAAAATTATACTTCCAGTAACACAATTCAAAGAAATCACTGGAATAAAGTATTTGCATTTGTTGTAATCTGTTTAAAAAATGGAATTCTAGTAATTATAACTTTAGGATAACTTCCTTTGCCTATCATTTCACCTCCATACTTTCTCTTAGCTTCACATTTGTTGTTTAATTTCTCAGTCTTTCCTTTAAGTATGTCTGTGTATTTCTTATTCTTCTCACAAATCCAGATAAAGAAGAAAATTTTAATTTGTGACTAGACGTTATCAGAAACTTATGGACACAATAAAGTATATCCAGAAGGGACCTGACACAAGTCCAGCTTTAACATATGAGCAGGCTTAAAATAATTAGACAAGATCATGATCTGTTGTCATCGCAACATGGCTAAAACTCAGGCTTTACCAGCATTTACACAAGCTTGGTAAGAAATGAAGTGTTTAATCCATGCTTCATGCTCTGGAGACCGAGTACTAATTTTACTCTCTACTACTAGTGCAAGAGATGACTGAGGATGTTAATTTTGGGCAACCCAGAATAATATCTTGTTTCAGAGGAATTGAATGACCCCAGGAGTCTGAGGATCTCTGAGGCTTTCAGATGTTGCTACAGATCCTTTTCAGCCCACAGAGAGAATTCACCAAACATCACATGGACACATGGGCCTGGAAGAACCAAAAGAAAAATGCTCCACTGGCATTTTTGTCTATCTGAAGGATCCAGATCATTTCCTATGTTAGTAAGTAGAACAAGTCAGACCAGAGAAAACGTGGAAACCACCTGATCCTGGTAAGAAGTGAGAAGGACATGAAAAGGTTAATAAATGGGCTGACAAATCTGCTGTTGTCATAGTATCAGTGATATGCTGAATGTACAATACAGCCTTGGGAATCCTTTGTCAGGAGACCTTCACTGGGGTGTACTCCTGGGCAGAGCTACACAGAGGAAGTACTAGAAGGAACATAGTTTCTCTTCTTTTCTGTTGTGCCCCTTGGTCCAAAACATGAGCCTCTTGTTATATAATGTGGTTGTGGGTGAAGTTTGGTTTCAGTCCTGCTTGAAGACACATCTCAAATAAATTGTTTTATCCCCAGGGTCCTCCATTCTATCTGACAGCTTGTTGCCCTTATCTTTCTATATACTTGAATATGACATATTTCAATTTAAAAATACAGCCGCACTCTTTTGCAGGCTGTGGTTTTATTCATAAGGCTTCTTATTGTCATCATCTGGACCAAGCAGCTCTTTATTTTTGACCTTTTTCCATGAATCACTTTGATTCAGCCAGACTTCTATATTGGTGTTATTAGCAAATAAACAAAAAAATCACAAATAGTACAGCTCACGGTTCCAGGGGACAGGTGGTGCTACTGCTATAAATGTCTGTAATGCACAAAGGAATGTTCCTTACCTTTGCCATTATTACTGAAACAATTGCCTCCTATGTTAGAATAGTTAACAAGCCTACTGGAAGGTGTTAGTTTTGATTACAGTGTGACGTGAGTGATCTGTTATGACAGCAGCTAAAACTAAATAGCCAATTAACCTTGAAAGTCAGTCTGTGGCTCAGCAGTATTTAATTTTTTCCTATGCAGAGCCTTTCAACCTCTCTCACCCATTGTAATGTGCTACAGTGGCTTCAGCTTCATAAAAATTACTCCAGGTTAACCTGACTGATGTGAGCAAAATCTCTTGTCACCTATACTAGGGCTGAGGCCTCCTTGTCTCTTCTTGCTTGAGCAGGAAGTATTGGTGTGTACATGAAGTTGAGGATTGTCCTTGTTTTCATTGGACTTCTTGCTGATCACAAGCCATCAGGCTTTAACTTGGCTTGCTGAGGTCTGCAGTCTTTGTCATAAGTGAAAGACACTAGCTGGTTCAGTGGGGGATCCAAAGGGTGTCCTCTCTCCATGTAGTGTGGGGGTGGTACCATAACCAAGCGCCTTGAGACTAGACTTCTCTTTGAACACATCCTAGATCCAGACTTCTGCCAGCATGCAAAATCAAAGTAGTTTTGAACCTGAAAAACAATCCTGGTGATAAGCCTGTATGGCAACTGTCTGCAATGTTTCCATCTCAAGGTGATAACAAATGCTGTCCTGTTAGGTGAGATCCTGACCACCACAGTATGTCTGCTGAGATAGCAAACCCCTTGCCAAAGATTCATATCTAAAAGGGCACTTCTCTGTTCAAGGCAGAAGTTTTTAGAGGGGAAAATGACATTTTGGAAGAGAGAAATTTTTCCATCACAGATTTTGTGTAATAAATTACTACAGAGGATTGAGAAATAGGTCATATAACAGCCCTGGATAAATCTTCTTTTCCACCTGGAGTCATCAGTAGATCAGTATGTTATACAACCATTCTTTCCACTTTCATATAAAGTCAGGAGAAAACTTTGCCAAGAGGCAACCAAATTCAACACCTTTCATTCAGTCACTATATGCTGGACATAAGCCTTTCAGAAATGACTGAAAGCAATTGAGCAATTAAGGCTGTCCAGCTCCAAACTGACAAGAGATTTTGCTGTAAGATGTATCCTGAAGGAAGTTAAAGTGCCCCAATGGTTTTTGTACATCAAAGGAGCACCTTGACATGGCACCACGGTTGGACTTTTCATCTTGTATAAAGGGACATAGACAATTGTCACAGGAAAAAGCATAACGTTATGATCTATAATGGTGATTTACCTGTCAACACTGTAAAATATTGACATTGCCATTTTTGAACGTTGGGGCAGAAATCTATAGAATTAAATGTATCTTGCCAGGAAAGCATCCTCATCTTGAGCTCCCTTTACACTTTTTTCTTGGTTTTGGTCTATTTTGTCAAAAACAAGCTCAGAAAAGCAAAGCCTATCAACTGCTTGCTAAATCACCTCTATCGTTCAGTCTATTTTAATTCATACACAGGCACTGCACACCCAGACTTACACTTTGAAGAATCTGTTCACATATTCTGGATGACAGAAAGATACTCCAGAGGCTGCAAAAAGGAAAGAGCCCAGGGAGCTCATTTCTCCTGTAGCTAAAGTACAAGATTCAATCATGAGGTTTGGTATTTTTTTTTCATTAACATTCTAAATTGTGTAGCACCGCATATTATAGATTATTTTTCATCTAAAACTCCTAAGAAAAATATGATTTTTTGTTATGATCCTGCATGAATATGCTTAGATTGCTGTCAACACCACCCTGCTCAAACAACTTCAGCTATATTTGTTAATGATCTTGGTGCCTCACTACTGCCTCTCTCTAAGTACTATGGTGCCTGGGTTTCCTCTCACTGTTATTGGTAGTTCTGACATTCCAAGTGATTTCTTGAGCTCTCTGCCTTTAACAGCCTGCCCCAAAGCTTGCTCATGTCTTCACTAAAGACACTTGTAACAGACAATGAGATCAGGTAACCACAATTGGAAAGGCCAAATGTACCCTGGCATAAAAAGAGCCTAGATGGTGCCCTCTACTTCTGAAACATTATTCTCTTGAGTTTTGACATTCTGAAGAGTTCAGGTCTTTACAGTCATGTCCAGCAATGAGAATGTTCCTTTCACTTTTCGCATAAACACTTATTGATATATAAGAGATTAATACATTAATATTTGTGACGGGAGAAGATGTGACAGTTCAGAACCAGACTTTCTGGAACTTCACGGCAAACACTTCTAGTTTAAAAGTCATGATAGCATCACACAAACCTTGCTGAAATCAATGTAAATTATTCCATCTTCTGCGATGAGGATCATCTCTGTTCCCTACTGCCGCACTATGGACTTTTCATAGTGCAAAGGCTAGACCTTATTAGACAGTCTAAGACAGCATCACTGCAAATGCAAGATTGGTCTTATTTATGAAGTTTCAAACCTAGAAAACCCTTGAATCTGTAAGCCTATGTCTTGGACATTAAAAGACCTACACATGGAGCATAAGAATCATTATTTTCTAACTAATAGTGCTGTTAACATTCTTTCAATCATCCAGATGCTACCCCGTAATTGTTTATTGACTCCCATAATTTAGCCCTCCCAAGGCACACCTGCTCTGTCATTACCTGAACGTCTTACATGTTTAGCTTGAAAATTGTATAAACCCCCGCACAGATAAGGAGTGGAAAAGATAAGGAGGGTTATTTTTGAGGAAGAATTTTCCTAATGACTGTTCCTCCCTGTAAGAAGTACATGTTCTGTGCTCAAAAAAGGTAACACCACCTCATTATAATGCACAGTCAGTAAATCTGATTAAAATGGATAAAACAAACTAAAAAAATAAATCTCTTTTCACCCCAAGTTTGTGAAACATTCAAAAACTCGTCCTTCTCACTCCCCCATTTACCTGTGGATGAATAATGATCTCACTTGGTATTTATTTGTTTCCTGTAATTATCACTGGTGTGGTTTTGGGCTGAAAAGCTTTGCTTCTTTTCCATGACTTTCTCGGGTTTTTTTTCCAAATAAGCCAATAAAGGACAAGTGATGAACAGTGAATGTTAACTTGGTGCAAATTCGTGAAGCCTGGGAATCACGAGCATGCATTTCCATTACTACCCATTGGTTATTTGAATATAACCGGTAAGCAAAGACTGTGCTCCCATGGGGTAGCAGCAAATTACACCTGAGGTGTTAGTTCACAAACATGCTAGTGAATCTGTTCATTACTGAGACTGTTTTATCAAGTCCTGCTTGAGACGAGGAGGGTTTTAGTTGAGTATATTTTGATTCTTCCTTTCCTAAGGAGTGCATGCCATGTAAAGACTAAGGCTTCAGCCTATTGTACAAATCCTTCTACGCTCAGGTCTCAAGAGAAATACGTAATGGCTGTACCTCTCTTTCTGAACATTTGTGGCCATAGACTCAGCTTGCCAAGCTTAGGATTGTGCCTCCTGTCTTCTGTCCACATGTCTGCCTCATGGATGACCAGGCCAAGCAACTTGCTGAAATACTAGGTGTGGTCAAGAAAGTCCTGAAGAGACTATAGGCTCAAGAGACAGAGTTGAAGAGACTAACATGATACTTCATCTCAAGCAGAAGCAGCAGAAACCACTGGTTCTGTAGCCAATGTTGTATAAATAGTAGACACCTCAGAACCCAATTACACCAATCAAGAGATTTGAGGCCAGGAAAGATCTTTTCCTTACATTGGGTTAACGATAACAACGTAATTTCTTAGTTTCTTTCACCATTCTCTGAAGTGTGGGATGGAGTCTACTTCCTAGGGTGATGAGAACATTGCAAATTAACAAATTTCCTATTAAGGTGGGAATCAGACACCTTTGCAATGTGTGGTGGTGCAACCCCCCTTCTTCCTTTAGGTCTCTTGGTACTTGGCATGATTTCCTCCCCACCTGGGCCACATAATGCAATGGACCAGAATGAGACATAATGGTCCAACATGAAAGAACGAAAAGGTGGAGAGCAACAGACTAGAACACTACGGCAACCCCTTAGTGAACCTGGTTCCTGTGGCTCCTACCATTTGAAAATAATAACTATAATCGATCACTCCTGACAACACATGGATTGTGGCCACAGAGAGGGGAATAGCAGGACCCCAAGACCTAGCAAGTCCTGGGCTTGCATAACCAGTGGAAAGTACTAGAATATTCCATTGTCTGAGCTGGGCTGGAGTGGAAAAGTACCCGATGAAAGTCAATTGTCTCAGACCCTATAAGCAGTGATTCTAGTAAAGATCCTTTGAACTCTTCTGGATCTCAGCGGGCTGTGGCCAGTATGTCCCCTGAACTGAGATGACACTCAGGTTGACACCTCAAGGCAAGGGTGAGAGAATCCTTCTCGATCCTCAACTACTGCCCATTGAGGAACGCCAATGTATTGTGAGTATTTACCTTAAATTCAAGAAAGGGAAATTTTGACTGTAGGCTAGACTCTCTTCCATCTACCTCTCCACCTATATGTTTGTGATATACACTTTAGCTTTATGGATGTGGATGTTCTTTCATCCATCCGTGCAAGTGTAGGACTTAAAAGCGGTACCTGTCAGCTCATTGCAGTCGCCCGCTGTTAAGAAAATCCTGATTCTAGCAGAGATTTGCATGTGTATGTGTGTGTGCCTGCACACTTATATGCTTTGCTTACGTATCTGTGCTTTTGCTCACATGCATATGTATTGATTTGCGATACTTTATAGTAAGTTAGTGTGAATCTTGCCATCTTCAATTCTGTAATTAAGCCACTATTCAGTTATTTTGTTACATCACTTTGTAAACCTTTAAATCGATTAATGTTAAGTGCTGCTAAAATTCAACCTCTTGATCTACCTCAAATCATCAATAAATTTTGAATTGCTGCTAAATTATAACCATGTCAAGTATTACCATCCGCAACACAATCCTCTTCACGTCTCTTTCTCACTCCCTGTGATATGTGATACAGGGGATATATCTATGTTGCATGCTAAATCCTGACTCAAGACCCAATTACATACTGCATATTATAAATCTTATCTGTGATGTCCCTTTATATAAGATCTATAAAACCTCCATAACACTCCAAGGCCAGATAAAGTCCAGAAGTCCGGCAAGAGTTAGAGACTTGGTCACTAGTTTGGATGAAGGGGATATGGGTGGTTGTCTTCCCCCAGCTGAGACCTCCTATTCAACAGACTAACTTAGATCTGAATGTACAGCTCAGTACCATCCTGTATGTGTGTGTGACTCTGAATTCCTTGTGTATGAATGTATATATATATACTGTATGTGGAGGAGAGACTACTTCATGCTAATTGATTTCAGATGTCAATGTCATCTTGCCCCTGCTGTAGAGTTACTTCTGTCACCTCATAAGGTCAGTTCAGAAGCAGCATAGTTGGCGCAGGCTAGACATGTCAATCACTGTGAGAAATATATTGTAGCTGTATGGTAAATCTATGTCTTGTTTTATTTTTAAATGTATATAATTACCCTGCCTTTGGCAAACACAACTCCCTGTGTATAACCGGCTTCAGTTTCCTACAGCTTGTCAGATGCTAAATTCAACAGTGTGGGAGACCCTGCTGGTGCCCTCACTTCCAAACCAGCTGCAAATGTGAAACATAGAGCTGGCTTCGAACTTTATTTCATTTCAGTTATTCAGGTGCAACCCTTTCCTGGGTCGTCTGAAATTATGCAGGAGTCCAAATGAGGCAATGGGGAGAGGACAGGAGATTAGGCCTCATTGTGATGTTAAACTAATAATTCTTGATTATAATTTTTTAGGTACATAGGAAATATTGCTACTTTAAGACAAAAAATAATAAATTTGACAGCTCTTGCTCACTCCGCTGCTCGCAGGAGGTTGCTTAGCAACCCCGGGATGTGGGAGAGGGGAGGTTGCGGGAGTCAGGCGCAGGGAGAGGAGTGGGTCCAGCACTTCTTTGGATGCTGAGCAAGCCGAGCTGCTGCTGATGACAGGAATCCAACTACATTATGTATCTCGCTGCCCGTGGGGGATCCACACTACTGTATATGGTCAGCATGAGACCTACCTGTGATGGAGTATATGGCTCCTTTAAAGATCCAGTAGAACAATTTGTCCTTCTAGCTAAGGTAATTATGTACCTCTAATGGGAAAGTGCCTTGAGTGGTAGAAGCAGTAAGGTTTAATTCCCAGCTTAAAGGTTTAAAAGACTTCCTGCTTGAGAGGGAAAAAAAGTTCAGTGAAGGCAGCTGTTTTCCTGAGAGTAAGGGAAGAGCTGTGAAGGAGGGGAATGCAATATTTTGCTTGATGTTAATAGGGTAAAGTAAGCCTATTTGGAAGGTTTAAGTCTGAGATGCTGTGTGAGGAAGCCAAAAAAACTCTATTACCTACTACAGAGACAATTTACCCCCAAAGGTAAGGATGAAATGCTGGGGACACCTTGTGCAGTTCGGGTCAACTGGACCTTAAATGGGAGCAGAGCTTGACCAGCTGGCTGGAATCTCTTCCTCCTTTGAATTCATTGATCCTTCTCCACAAACCTCTGCAGTCCATTCCAAAGTCAGCTGACCCCTCCTCATTAGTGGTGTATTAGGATGAATTGCCTTTATTTGCCACAACCAACCATTCATCTGTGCCAAACCCAGTACTTTCTCCCAGAGAAAGGAGAAGGTGTTCAGCTCCTCGCAAGCTGAAGTGAATCTGGGGCCCAGCCGAAAGAAGTGTAACAATTGTTTTCTCCATAGGCTTTGCTACCTAATTTCATGATCATCCCAATCTGCCACTCTAGGTCGATCTAGTGCTACAGCTTTGTAAGAAAGATTTTTCTCAAAGGTCAGACCTGGTACCTGGGGAATCTGCAGTCACTTCATATCTCTGCCATTGGTTTCTCTGAGATCTTGGCCAGGTCAGTTAACATCCTTGTGCCTCATTATCAAAGTAGGGTGCAAGTACTTTTCCTCCAAGTTTAGATCAGCCCTTTCTCTGGCAGGGACCTCCCCTATATGAACCAAACAGAGAACTGCCTTTTTCCCAGGTCAGGAGGAGGCCCTGACACAATGGACCACCACCTCAGCCTGAAGCCCCTGGATGCAACTATTATGAAACTGATGGAGTTATTCTGAAAACCCACTGCAATGAGGAGGAGGTAAAGAGAAGCTGGGGAAAAAGCAGGTAACCCTTTACTGAGGTTTAAGAACAAGAATAAGAAAGCTTGTAGAGCCCTCCTGCACAAGGCTTGACTGCCATTTCAGCTGCCAGAAAGCAGAGTTTTTCACAAAGAAGCAGATTTCAGAGTATTCCTTACATTTTACTCTGTATGTCATCAGATGGCTTTGGCATTTTCTGCACCAATGATGTTCCTGGTCACTGCAGATCCTATTAACCCTGTAAGAACCTTCCACAGATACTCCGTGAACTGGGGCACAGATTTAGACGCAACGAAAAACTTCTCCTCCAGCTGGGACACTAGCATTTCTCTTACCCTGAGAAATCTCTCTCTGTCTACTGCTCTCTGGGACTGAGGTATCCCCCCCTACTTCACTTCAGGAAAAATTATGATCTCACATGATTTTATTTAAATCAAAGCTGAACTCCATCCTAATTAGGATCATCATCTGTTTCTATTTTTTCTTTTTCTTGGGCTAGCAGGATAACAGGAGATGCTGATGATACATTTATGTATGGTCTTATGGCTGTATAGGAAGAAATTGAAGGAGAGTTAGCCCTTGCTTTCTGGCAGTCTAAGTTCAAGTACTCCTCAACTACTCTGTTGTTTCCCTTGCTGTGTCTATGGGCTATAAGATCCTTCCTTCTTCAGGTCCTCCTAACCTGATGTAGCAACACTACATGCCACTACATAGGTCAGGCCATCTATCTCAGAGAAAGCTGTTTCCCAGAGTACTCCAAAGCCACCTTTTCAATACTGTCACATTGCTGATGGTCTTGGCATTAAAAAAGGAACAAAAGAGTACATCTAGCATAACTGCACTGTGGTCGCAGGTCCATGCTCACATCTTCTGCTCTGAGATATCACCAGGGCCACGATAAAGTTTTCAGACTGTTTTAGGGTCCTTCTGAACAGGATTTGGTATTTATCCAGAGAGCAAGCTCAAGGAACCATGTGCTATGTTAACATGCCAGTTTCAAAATTAATGCTTTTGCAGGAGGAAATGAGAAGATGACAGTGTCCATGTGGCTTTTAGTCTGCAGTAGCATGGAGTAAAACAGCTGCTGTAATTCCTCCTGGATTACTCTGCAGTGTGAGAAGCTGGGCATGCACATATGATCAGTTATTGTGCTTCAGTTGAAGGGGGAAATTCAGCTTCTAGCTGGGAACCAGTGGCTTTCTAAAACACACTGTTATGACCATGTCCTAAATTGGAGATGCACAGCACATATGTGGTATTTATCATTTCTCCCTCCCTCCTTATAAAATCAAACTGTTTTTCAGGCTGTTTCCCCCCACCAAATCTTGGCTTTCTACTAGCTGCTGTAAACCATTGAAATGATTCTCAGGTACTGCAGTGCATGAAGGATGGGTCCTGCTGTGCTGCTGCTCAAAGAACAATGCATCACCCGTCTTAGCTGAGATAAAACTAGATTATAACTTACATACCCCTCTCCTCAGCACGTATCTCTAGTGCTCCTGACAACACTGCATCTCACAGACCAGATAGTGTCTACCCATGTGTAGCAACATGGTTTTGTCCTTGACCTTTTGGAATCACACCCTATGCATGTCAAAACGTCAGACAAATGGAGTGAGTCTTGCGCTCCCAAGGCTTTCCATCCACAGGAGCCATAGGTACAGGAGGAGCTGATGAGCTTCTCAGCCAGGACAGAATGAGGTACTAAATGACATCTGGTATCAAAACATTGATCAGCCCATGCCTGAAGTGGATGCTTGCCTGATTTTAGCGAGGCAGGTGCTATTTGCTGAATGATTCAACAGCACTAAGGGGTTGACAATCAACCATAGTGCCTTAGAGGAGAAAGCCAAAGAGAGCAGGCTGATAGCTAAAAGGGTGTATAGTTGCCACTCCCTGCAGGAGAACATCAGAATCTCCTAACTTCTTGGTATAAACATAATCAGGTTCCTGTTTTATCGCTACGTGGTTTTGGTCCTTCATGTTCAGGATGGGCCACCCAAAAGCTAATGCATATGAATAATAATTGCCACAATATTAATAAGTTTATGATTAACCCTGGTGGGCAGGCTAAAGAGAACCTCATTGGATTAATCTGTTACTATGTTCAGTATAACAACCCTTATCTTGGAAAAGTAAGTAGCCATCTATCTAGGCTGTCTAGGAACAGGAAAATCGTTACTTCCTGCCTGCCAAAGTCCTGGAAAGCTGTGCTGGCTGCTGCTAGCATCAAGGGAAGTACTGAGGTCTGTGGGGTGGCAGCTTCTGCTGAGACACACAGACGTGACCCATTCCAGGAACAGGAGTTGCACCCCCTGATTGCCTCTACCTTGCTAGCAGCAACAGCAAACATTAATTAATCAATTAAGCGTGATTTTCTATGACTATCTCATTAGCTAGCTACCCTAATTCCGTCTCTTGCATTGTGTTTCCCTTTCTTGTAGCAGCCTGGGCACAGCCTCTTAAGTGTGTTGGCAACATAATTTAATGTTGTTTCCACTACTGAGAAGCTTTTAACTGGTTCCATCCCTTGTGCTGAACTGTGCCTTCCACAGTCTAATTGATCTAGGTTAAAAGTTTATCGTCTGAGGAGCAAACTATGAAGTTAGAGGGAGATTGTGTGACTTGCCCTAGCTGGTACGATCAGTACGATTGTAAGCAGCCCAGGTTCCCTTTCTTCTGGCCTTCTTTATACAGTTTTCCTCCATTGTTGAATTGGTGAAGACTGACAAGAACTCAGCAAGGTCTTTTGTTGTGTCTCCACACACATGACTACTCCAAATCAGTTTGTTTGTTTGTTTTTTGGGTTGGTTTTTTTTTTTTTCCCCAAATAAATTTTGTCCCCAAACATTGAACATCAAAGAGCTGATCTCTGATGTAGCCTAACTAGTCTATCCTAATAACAGCCAGCTTCGGCTGTTGCAGTGTCAGATCACAGGATATGCAATGCCTCTCCTGGCTCGAATGGATTTCCCACCTTTAAAGATCTACAAAACCACTCCACTCTTGTTTTTCATGTGCCTCTTAAAGCCTATTCCCAATGTTCTGCTGCAGAAATTTCTTTTTCTAAAACTGCCTAAGACCATTCTCAATGTCCCTGTTACCCCAGAGTGCTCACTGTGATCAGCTATTAAAGGTGTTCCTTTCCACCTTCTCCAAATCTACCTTCTTCCTACATGTTCTTATCGTTCAGTATTCCCAACTGGTTCACATACATGGAAAACCCATTAGTAGTAATTAGATAAAATTGCCTACACCTGCTCAGCAACACACTGTATCTGCAGTAAATGACATTTTCCCCAAAGACTGCATTTTAAATGAAAAAGGAATCTGAGATATTTTCCTCTCCTTGCCCTCTTCCTGTTCTCTCCCAATTCCACTTACTGTTTGTGTCCTTTTAACAGTCACCCAGTAGTTATTTTTTAGGATTAAATCCAGGAGATTGTTGGGCTGACAGGTCACCAGCTTTTGCGTGAAAGCAAGTACGTTAAACTGAGTTTAACGGTGAGTGTGAGTGGCACCCACTATGGCAGTAGGCACGGCACAATTTCAGCCTTGCAGCTGCACACTATGCATAGCTGTGTCATTTAGCACCAACAGCAAGTGGAACGATTCATGCCCAAACTGGGCAAACAGGGTTACTCTACTGCATGGATAGGGTATAATTCCTCAGCACTATATTTTTTTTCTTGAGTGTCAGAGTATTAGAAGTTGAAGGGTGTTTAAGTAATATAATACCTGAAGTTGCAGGTAGCAAAAAATTAAAAATCAAATAATAATAAACTGAGTTTCCCAGATAAACCAACTAGAATCAAACCACACACAGCCCATTATGTGTTTACATAGATTTAATAACCACTGAATCTTTTACTGCAAGTCATCAATTTCCATTAAACCCAGTGGTAGATTCCAGAAAAACAATGCTTACGTGGACCTTTTTAAAATAGGAGCGGAACATCTCCTAAACTTTAATGTCTTTTTCCCCACAACCACCATTATTAAATCAGGAAGTACTTTTATCTCCATTTACTAGATGAGGAATTGTACAAAGCGATTCCTTCATTTGCCTGAGGTCATATAAATAACTGGATGCTGAGACAGAAACTAAACCTGGCTTTCTAAAATCCCAGTTGCCTAACATACCCACTGGATTAGTCAGTGGTTGCTTTGAACCTCTTTTCAGCCACTCCATTCTAAACAGGCAAGACAGTATCTCTGCAGTATGTCTCCGTTGGACTGTATACCATAAAACCTCCAGAATGTTATGGAATAAATGTCCATATCAATAGTTGTCATCTCCTGTCCCTTCCCTGAAATCTGTTACAGCTTTTCCTATCCTGCACCAGGAGAACAGACATGGAAAAACAGCAGATGTTCAGTCCTGGGCAGAAAATGGATGTGTTTCTCTCCTCGACTTTGCATTTCCCACTGTATCTGCATCAGATCTGACTGCTCCTGGCACCAGATATGGCATGACTTTGGATCGAGGTTGTCAAAGACAATGCAAAAAGACTAATCCTTTAGGGATTTTTCTCCTAACCTCTCTCTAGTCTGATAGCTTTCTTACGTGCCACATTCATACATATTCTCATTATAGCTTTCTTACCCATATGAAAGATTTTAAACTTGTAAACTTCCTTTCTAGGATAAAAACAAGTTCCTCTGTGCAGAGAGGGCATTGAATACTTTACTGAAGTTCAGGTACATTACAGCCACAATGTATCCTGTATCTATTTAAAAAACAAACAAACAAAACCCCCAAAACAGTTCTCTTATTAAAAATAACAGAAAGATATCAGGTTTGTCTGGTTTCAATTTACTCTTGAAAAAACACACACTGCATTTTGTCCCCATTTCCTCTAATGTCTATATGTCTCTCTCTGTTTCTTCGTTCAAGGTTTGATACATCTATTTTGCATCCTATGATATACAAATCACCATGCAATCTACTGACTAATCTTCTCCAGGAAATGACAACCCGGAGACCTCAGCAGCAGAGCAAGTGCCAGGAGGTGCCTTTCGGAGCAGACATAAGACTATTCCAGGCTACAGCAGAAGGCCACCTTTTTGATAAATCTGGTAATGTTTTTCTTTCAAAGCCAGGCCAGCAACACCTACAGAAATACCAGATTTTTTCAGGGTGTTTAAAGGATCTGATCTTCTGATATTAATCATAATAATTTTGTGACCTTCCGCAGGCCGTATTCCATGTGTCTGGTATAGTGCGGGAAGCTGTTGCTGGCTTTGGTGGAAAATAATGAGCCCTTTTTAGGCCATCTGAGAAATCTACTCATAAATACCTTTTTCTATCTTTTTTTCTTGATGTTACTTAAATAGATTTGGTGTTTCCCCACAGAGATGCTAGGTACTACAGAGACAAAGTACATGCCATAAACATTCAGTACAAAAAAACCCAATGACAACTCCATAATATAATCAACAATAAGGTCCTTAATTATTGTTATTGAGCCTTGCAGCCATAATAGGTTTTATTTTATTTTCTGCATTCCCTTCAACAATTTCAACATTTTCCTTTGGTATTTCTTTTCTGTGTAGTATCTAACAACAAATAATTACAAAACTCTTCTTCTGCCTGTCAAAAAAATAAAATAAAATAAATCCTGAGGTGCTATACCCAGAAACAGAGAAATATAAGGAGCCTACAGATTCATTTTCAAATATTAAGTTCCCTAGGCACAACCCTGACTCGGAAATAGAAGTCAAGTTACTGAGGGGTGTTTGCGAGTGTTGAATTTGGTTTTATTTGTGCTTGAATTTGTTTATGTTGCTTTTGGGCTCTTTCACTTAATGCCTCTGGGAGCTGAACTGGCATACTGTATATTTAAAAGAAATGCAATAAAAACAATTTAGCACCTTTCCCCTGTGTCTGCATTTGTTATTTCCTACTCATAGGAAAGAATAAATTGTTAATACATATATTTATCTGTTTATATTTATATGCATATATACATACATGTTTGGGTTTCTTGTTGGGTTTTTTTTACTGACAGAGTCAGGATTTGCTAAGCTAGAAGCAACAACTTTGTCTATAACAGGGGGAATCATTTTCTCAGAAACAGGGTTTGCTGAAATAAGTTCAGGATGCTACTATATTCAAAAGACAGCACCTATTGCCTCTCTAATTTCTGTTTCCAGTACTGTCACACACTCCAATCTGCAATATTGTCAGTTTTATGGAAATCAAAGTGGAAAGCTGCTGTGGGGAGAAGAGTTACCAACACCAAAAGTAGGAACTCAAGATTCTCTGTTAAAAATCAAATCTTACCCTATCTGTACTTGTTATTGATTTGTATCTTTAATAGATCGAATGTCAATCAAAGGTCCTCTCCTTTCTCATAAGGGCTTAACAATGATACGACAAGATGTGATGTTTCACTGGCAGGCCAGGACTTGCCATATTTCGATAATCACAACACATGAATATGATAAAAAATAGCTGTACAGTATGCATCAGTGGATCCTTAGCACAAACTTTTAAAATGAGCTGCGCTGTGAACAAGAATATCAGGAAAGATGGATCTCCTAGTGAATTTGTCTTGTGGTTGTGTTTTCTGTTATCTAGCAGTGAGCTCCAGGTGAAGCTTTCTCCACGGTTGGGACTCTCACAGCTCTCTCCTACGTATTTTTTCTGGTTTCTAATAAAACTCAAAATCATATGGCAGCACTTCCTCAGCTGAGGATACTTTCTGATCTATCAGATTTCATAATACTTGTAGTAATTTAATCTTTGAAACCTCTATCATTTGACCTTTTGTCTCATCTCATTGTAGTTGATTAATTAATTAAAAAAAATTATTAGGGACGATGGTCAAAAAGATGAAGAATTCATCCCCCAAAGAACGAATACATAAACCCTGTTTCATTAGGCAACCAATATAAAAATCCATTTTGTTTCACTGAAACAAAATTCATAGATTTATTCTCTTTACGACAAGACCTTAATTCACAACCCTGCTGTTTTTATCTGTTGAACACTGCAGCTAAAAGTAGTTTATCATAGGTAGGCATTGCATAGAACTGATTCAGAAAAGCAAGCAGACATTTAGTCCAGCAGTGTGATACATTGAACAACTTTGAGTCAATATGTCATATGACAAATTATATAGGAGTATTTTCACAGTATGTGTATAAACAGAGAAAGTTTTGTTGGTCCTTTATTTGGGACCTGAAAGGACAGAACAGTTGGTGAGAGCAGAAAAAGAAAGGGAAAATATTATAGCATAAATCACAGAATAATTTAGGTTGGAAGGCATCTCTGGAGGTCTGTAACCTAGCCCCCTGTTCAAAGCAGATATAACTGCAAAGTTAGATGCAGATGCCCATGGCCTTATCCAGTTCAGTTTTGCAACTATTCAAAGCCAGAAAATCCAGTGACTCTCGGCAGTCTAAGAAACTGGGCAAAACTGACAGATGCTGTGTACCCATTTCCTGATGAAGCTCAAGTCTGCTTACCTGGTATCCAGGGTCTTCATGTTGTTATTTGCTTTCCTCACTTCCATCAGGATTTGAAACTCTGCTGTCACTGCACCTAAGGCTTCCCTGGACATCACATCCCTGACCCATTCTGCCTTATTCACAAGTAAAAGGAATAATATGTATAAAAATACTATGCATGACCTCTTCTTTTTGAAAGACCCTGCTTTGCAAACCATTCAGGACACTTACCTTCCTCGTGCAGGCTATTCTTAAAAACACCTCTCATAGCCAAGTAGTCTTTTTAACTGACATGGGAACTATTGGGTTGTTGTGCTCCAGTAACGGATGTTTTCTTTATCATGGAAAGAGGCAAGGACGGTGCAAGTTTGCCTAAAATATTGGGGAAAGAACAGTTCAAGATATAGCTCAGAGGGAACATCAGTAAATCATAGACTCAGTTGTCCCTAACTGACCCACACCCTCTGCTTCAATTGGATAGGGGGCTTGATCAGACAGCCCAGGTGTATGGGGCAATTCACATCACTTGGAACTTTTTTTAAATTATGTACCATGCATACTCAGGACTGCTCTTAGGTCTCCATGAACCAGTAAGAAGTACGTTTTATTATATCAAGTAACTCAGCTAGGTACAAGAGATTTAAATACAATTTCTGGCCCTTGTGTTAGCTGCTGGCAAGCAGCCAGGGAATCACTGCGCCATTGTGTCTCAGGAAATAGGGATATGGGGACTTGCTGTCTCATATTGGGACAAAAGATATATCTTATGCCTTAGTAAAATACCCAGTGGGCTGGGAAATGCTCTTGCCTGTTTGTACTGATAATGATTGCACACGATGCAATTAACATTTTACGTTGTGCTATGCCAAGTAATGCCTGCAGCACCATATTGATTGTTTCTGTTTCAAACAATAGAAACAGATAGCCGAGGCCAAGCTGTGTGCGCTCAAATGAAACCAGCTGTTTAGCTCCACTGATCTGAACTCATAGTACCGACAGTCAATCTTATTCAAACTCTGACAGCTAAGATCACCATACCACGGTAGCTACTGTACAACCCTTTACTCAGCAAGTGTCTATTTTAAAGCTTTTGCACTTCTAGAGTTAATAGATAACTTTTAGATTATATGAACTTCAGCTCACAGGACTGGTCTGGAAGACTGAAGAATGGTAAGTATATTTATACAGTGAAGCTGAAGAAATCAAACCAGTCAGCATACAAGCATATTAATCGGCTAACACTGAGCATCTGGGTATTCTAGGGTGTGTATTTTTCCTTCAAGGAGGATCTTACGGGATTTGTTAAATCACTGATAGCTATTTCATCGCGCTTTCTGAAAAGGGAGGTGTCTGTTCCTCCATGGCAGAGGAAGATCTAAGTGGAGAACTGAGAAGCTATGAAGGAGCTATAATGAAGCTTTCAGTGTCAGCTCCACTGCTTAATTTATTCTGTGGTGAAAACTTCCTTAATATACAAAGATGACAATATCTATGGATTTTTTACAACACACACCACTGAGGTGGGTTAGGAGAGCAGCACAGCAAAAAAAAAAAAGTGCATGTAGTCATCCTGCCTACTGCGTGTAGCTTAATGAACCTTTTTTTCTACCTGGTTACGTCATTCTGGCATTGTATTCCCAGCACAGCATCTTAGTTCACCCAAGTGGTGATATTGTGATGTTTGTCTCATAAGAAAATGTACACAAAGCAGATAAGTACTTTTGTTGTTACCTCCCTCCACATGATGTGAGGCCTCTGAGAAAGTAGCTGTGGTAGGAAAGAAACTATAAACCAATTTATTTTTCTGCCTTATTTCTCATAATCTCACAAGTCTACATCCTATCAAGTATATAATAATTTATAACTTGCCATATGTGAACCTAAAAAACTTCCAGAAATTACAGATAAACTAGTGGGAGGAGACGGGGTGAGAATTGATGAGAACGTGAGGTAAGAAAGGGAAATTACTTAGGGTCTCCTCAGGGCTACTTTCACAGAAAATGACAATGCAACCTTTGCTAGAAGATAAAAATAAAGGCTTAGGAAATCAAAGCGTCAAACCAAACACCTTTGTGCAAGAACTGGGGGAGCCAGGGTTACTGTGAGACCTTACACCAGTCTGCTTCCAGGGGAAATATAACTCCTCTTTTATCAGCTATTAGTTACATACTAAAACTAAAGACATTTTCCCGTTGTTTGGGACTGCACAGACAAATGATTATCTGCATGTTCTTGTGAAAAAATAAAGCCATTTGAAGTGCAGGATATATCACCTTTCTTTGTGTTTCAAAAAGTCTTCCAAATTAAGATATTGCTTAATATATTGTACGATGGGTACAGGTAAGGCACAGCAGCTAGCAGTGTGGTAATGTGGCGTATCACCTCTAACAAATTCAAGACGATATCTAGATGACATTTCTGTGTGATGGATGCATAAGGACTGGTTCCAATCCTGTACCTAGTAAAACCTTCCAGATGTTCTAGCATCTCTGCTTTTTAAAAAAGTTAATGAAATTGTGGAGAAAGCATAGGAAATAATTTCAGAGATGAATGAGAAATCTTGTGAGCAGTCAATGGGAACAGTCTATTTAGTTTGTGAAATGTACGATGGAGAGGTACCTTGTTTACAATAAGTGAACAATTTTGTGAGAAGAAAATATCAGATAATAAAAAGCTCTGTTCTGGTGGAGAACAACAAATAGCTGAAAACACATTCATTGAGAATCAAGGTCTAAATGTCTTACACTGATGGTGGTAAAATACTGGAATAACTATAAAAGAACTGGGAGGTTTTCCATTTCTAGACGACTTCAGTAGTGTGGTTGCTGCTGCCACAGACTGGCTTTAGCAGCCTATCACAAGTTCTGGTAGCATGGGTGGAATGTGTTAAGACTGCTGTGGTCATACTAGATGAGCTAATGGTCCCTCCTGGCTCCAGAGTCTATCAACCTATTAATTAGCAGCTAATTAGCAGCTGGTAGCAATAATAGGCTATTATCTTGTAGCAAATCAGCCAGTAGAAGAACAAGTAATACACACATTGGCACATTATATGACTGAGTAATACTCATTTTTAATAGCCTTACTTTTGCTATTTAGAATTAAGTGACATAGGTCCTCTGACACGTGCAGATGAATAAACAGATTTAGCCATATGGTAGAGCTAGTCTAAACTTAGGGGACCTCCCCTGCCCCTGCTTTGTCCTCAAATTATGACACAGATGTGAAGTAAAAAAGCCACACACAGTCTTTCCATTAGAAAGTTTTTGGGTTCTTCTTTGAAAGAGAAATGCAAAGTCCACTTTAGTACTTTAAAATTAATAATAATCATAAGAAGATATGGACCATGCAAAATCTACATTTGAGCAAACATCTTAATGTGCTATGTTATTTTTTGTAACCTAAAATACCTTTAGGTTTTTTTGTAGCCTAAAAAAATTAGGTTAAAGTTTTGACTTTCCAAGTTTTCCTTGGAAATATTAGCAAAAACACTTTTTTCAGTTTTCTCAAAATTCTGTGGGGGACACCACCATATTGTTCACCCACATCTGATAACACTTCCTTTCTGTTTGCTTTCCTTAATTAAAGTTAGCTTCTGGATACACCCTATAAATTGTCATCCAAGAAATCTAGGAACAGAGCCAGGAAAAGAAATCTTATCTTGGGTTACTCTCAAAATCTACCTCCTATACTCTTTGCTTTGTCAAAAGGAAGATAGAAACTCCGCAAAAGAGTCACCCTGAAAAGCCATGCTAGGTTATGCTCTGGACAATAAAACAGATTATTATTATCATCCTTGTGAGAGTAGCCTTTGTGAATGCTTGCATTAACAGTCACTTTTCTTGTCTATAGAAAGCAGCACTAATACTTTCCTCACTGGCAGGAGTAACTCATCGCTCATTAACAGACTGTAGGGCAGATGTCCTCCAGAAGTATCAAACTAAATCCACAGTACTAATGTACACTCATTAGCCTCCAGGTTTTTTTCTGATTCTGCGTTTGTGGTCTGAATATTCCTACCACAAAAGCCGGGATTTGTACACACAATAGCTCTGCATTTTGTGTGCGGACCAAGCCAGAAAGACTGATGCAGCTTCCTCATCTATTCTATATCCTAACCTTTTTTTGTATGGAAAGGGAAAGAAACAATGAAGAGATAAGAAACAGAAGTCATTTGTGCTGGGTTCTGGCCCTGTTGCTTTCTTATAGATATTACAGATAATATACCTTTGCAATCCTCGTTTGTATGAAAGGGAAGAGTAAAAAAAAAAAAAAAAAAAACAAACACCAAAACAAAACAAGAAATCCATTGCAGAGGCCCACAGAGAGACTTATAAAGGGATTAAAACACAACCGGAAAAGTCCTGAGCAAAAGGAGGGTTGCTTCAGGTCATACAAGGCCTTTGACCTAGAGCAATAGTAAAGTAGTGACAAGCTAGTAAGAAAAAGCCTTTGGTGGGAAATACTCCTGACCTCTAATATTAGTTACCTGGAAGATGTGGTAAAAGTCTACTGTTTTGTCCCACGTAGTTTTAAATACCTCAGACAATACAAAAGAACCTGTAGACAGTTATTCTTCTTTGAGGAAATATTCTGCATCATTAATGTGGTTTTCCTCAGAATATTTTGTCTCTCCTCTGGCTTCAAACTTTCAGCTTCAAGGAGGATCCATCATCTCTGTGGTTAGACAAAATGGGTTTAGACATTCTGGTAATTTCTCGGCTGCTTGCACAGGTTCCTCAGGTCCTTCCAGGTTCATCAGACAGCAAAGTAGTTGCTTTAGTTGTGTGAGCTGTCTGTCAGGTGTTTGACTGGATTTCTCAAATAGACAGCTCCATAATGAAGACTTTGATTTCTTCTTTGTTGTCTGTAAAGAAAAAAAAACACCAGAACCGCAATACATAGTCTTTTATTAATCCACATTCTGCTAGGATGTGGAAGTAAGATTCTAATTAAAGGCTCTGGGCAGTCCTGTCTGTCTCTGTATTAAGGCTTCTACCAAGCCTGATGTTTTGTATTTTATTGTCAGAGAGTAAAGGTGAGGTGTGGGAAGAAAAAAAGGGAGGGTAGAATGCGGTGGTTTATTTCTCTTAGGTAAGGACTGAATAAAGGAAAAGAGAATATTTCAAAAACAAAAGAGATGGAAGAAATGAAGAGAGAGATGAAAAAGTAAACATGAAGTGACAGGAAAGAAGCAGAGTATTATTATTGCACATCCATTTTTAGTATGGGTAGCTACCATCATCTGTGTGATTTAAGGAAAATGAAAGCCAGATTTCTTACTTTGGCTAAGAAAGATTGTCTTGCACTGTTTTTAATACCAACAGAGTTCAGTTTCAATTGTGCTGAAAAATTGTATGAAGGGAATATGAAGAATGAAATTCTGAAAAAACACCACACATTACAGCCTTACAAAATTAATTGCTTCACAGCATGAAAATATTAGGCTAGACTATCCAGTAGATAGACTGGAGAGATACCAAATTTGTGAACACAATTACTCCAGGGTGAAAATGTCAGAGCCTATTGTACTAAAATAAGAATTCCACTGGTTATGGCAAATAATCACCAATTGAATTAGAAATATTCTGTCTATTATCCTACTGTATAAACATCACATTCATTCCATCATTCGAATGTATAATCACTGCCCTTGTTTACATAGCTTGCATTGGGCAGAATGTGATTTTTTTTGCCAAAATATAAAGCACTACAGGCTTATTAAATCCTAGCTATAAACTCTTTCTTGAGGAATAAAAACAAGCTGCTTTGAAAGGCTGAAATGGCTGTTGGCTCACCCGAAGTGATTTGTAGGGAGCAAGGGAACACGCACAGAATGTGGTATTGCATGGAGAGCAGCACCTGCTTCTGCAGCTGAGCCAAGGTTGGGTGGATGGGACCTGTAGATCACACCACAGTGAGGACTGGGCAGGAACAGGCAGATTCTCCTGCTTCCTCAGAAAATACCAGGGTAGATCCAGTGGTGAGCTTTACCTGAGGAATGGCCTTGCTACCTGTTCATGAGTCACTATTTCCCTCGAAGTCTGAACAGCCATTTCTATTTGTGCAAGACTTCACTCATCCTAGCAAATGCATCATTTTGATTATTTATTGTTATAGCAATGCCTGGTGGCTGGAACTGAGGCGGCTGCTATTTCAAACCAGGCAACATAAACTTATACAACGAGAGAGAAGGTCTGTGCTATTTCTGCCTCTTTCCCACTAGCCAAGACAGCATACGCTTTGGGTGGCATGACAGGGGATAGGCCATTTTCTGGCTTTCGATCATATTAGGATTCATCTGGCTCTGAATCACTCCTCTTCTTGTAACGCAAAAGGTAAGAAAGGAAACAGAGAAGTGTCATTCCCAAGGTCAAACTATAAATCTGTGGCAGACTGGAATAGCAAGTAGCCTCCAGCCTGTTGGTCTGTGCTCAGAAAGCAAGACTGTGCAGGACATTTATACTTTCCTTTCATCATGAGCTTCCTAGAATATTCACTTTTCTACTCATACAGTGTTGTATATCATATTGAAGAGACCTTCTGTGGTTACTGTCAATTTTGTCAAGCACCAACAGCTGTCTAAGCACACATGGATTACCATGATTGAGTAATTCCTGTCAGGAGTGTGGTGGATGCTGTGTCTCTGGCACTGAGCTACAAGCATGCTTTCCCCCTCCTCACCCTTTGCGTACTTTTTGTAGATTTTGCAATTAAAAACTTGAAATATAGAGCATGGAAAAAGACGTCATTTATCCAATTATCTTACACTTTAAAGTCTCATCATTATGTATAACATAAACAGAAATTTTTAATATAATTTAATATTCATTTGGTTTGGCCTTAAGAATAACATATATTTCCTTTGATCATGGAAAGCTATGCACCTTTCACATGAACATTTGCATTAAAATAAATCACATAGTGCTGTGCAAAAGCTACGTGTAATACAGATCCCCATATCAAGGGGCTTTGGCAATGCCATATTTCCTTGTAGTAACTACTGGAGAATGGGAGGTAAAACACCCCGATTCTCAGTCTTGATCTGCCATTTATGTGCAGTACTTGCTCTAAGACTCAGTGCTCTTATCTCTAAGTAGGGATAATAATGCTAGTGGATCAGGAGGCTTAATGAATCTAAAAGTCCTTTGGAGCTTCTTGGATGAGAGACGACAGAAATTCAAAGTATCATTACAAAATCCCCTAGTGCCTGTTCCACAGACGAGATCATCTGAAAAGCCTTTTTTTCCCTCCCAGTCTGCTGTAGAGTAAGTGACTGAGCAAGAGCCTTCAAAGGGTGAAGTCAGCAGGTGAAAGAACTAGAGAAGGCCTTTGCAGTCAGTATGAGGAAAGGAAAGCGGCCTACGAGCTCAGCAGCCTTTGCAGCCTCTTCAAAGAAGGGCAGGAGTCATCTCAAGCACATGGATAGGTCTCCCATCTGCCTGACTGGTGTAGTATCAGGAAAGTAGCACAGAACAATGAGCCAGGGCCTTTGGAAGAGGTAAATAAGAGGAATGAGTCAGGATGGGAGACTTGTGGGGAAGGCAGAGCTGTTATGAATAGGTTTGTAGCACTGTCAGCCACAGACTCATTTTCCTCCCCGATAGGGTATCAGAGAAAAAAGAGGCAACCCCCTCTCCCAAAATTCACGGACACCCTGACTAGAGCCTTTCAAGTCACACTATTACCGGCTGCACTGTTTTCTTCCAGTGGGCTGATCCCATTGAATTGGTTATGCGCTTTTTCCTGAACAGAGAGCACCATTAACCTCCTGAGGAAACGTTTGCCTAGCAGGGCATACGCATTTCCCTTTCGCCTCCCAAAACAGTGGGGGAAATGAGTCTTCTGCCCTGCATACAAGAAGCAACTCATTTCCCATTGAGTGATGAAGGCAGGCAGGTCACTGCTCTAGGGAATCTCTGTTTTAAAGCTTCAAAACGTGTTTTAGGCTTAGGAGTTGGTTTATGCTATATTATGCCCTGATTATTTACCATGCTGCAGTATGCTTTTCTCAGAGTTATTCAACAGCTTTATTAATAGATTCCTTGGGTCAGATATCAGTTAAATATATGTAAAACTTGACTAATTCACATGAAAGAATGACAACAAAGCATTCATTTTATAGCAAATTAGCTGCAATTAGAATCAGGGCTTGTCTGTCTGTTTGTTCTCTGAAGGATAGTTAGAACTTTGTGATCAGAGATAAAGATTTATAATGTACCAACAATGTTTTCCTTCCCCCTCACCCTCCAGAAGGCTAATACTTTGAAGCCCATAGGAGTCTAACAACCTCCAACAGAGCGCAGTATTGCAGAGTCTAAAAGTAGACAGATCTTTAGGTGAAACTGCAGGGGACATTTTAGACCAACAAAGGACTTGTACTCAAATGTGCCAGGTCCCTGGGAGTAGCGTAGGATCTTTACTGATCACTAAGGCAGAGGGACTTTCATTTTGCTCCCCTCACCTCCAGCAGCAGAGCTGTTTCTAATGATGGGCTACAGACCTTTAGGATAGAGCTTTCAGAAGTCTCTTTGGCTCAGATTCACAAAGGAGTTCAGATTTCACAATCCCGAGCTACTTTTTGTCACTTACTGTGAATTGCTCTGGGCTGTCCATCATACAAATAATGGCCTAATTAAACCCTTCACATGTGGAGGTTGTCACATATTCAGCAAAAAACTTTGGGTTTCTTTTGATAATCTGCAAAACAGAAACCAAAGTTGTTCTGTGTGTGCAAACCCTCCTAATGGAAAGTATTCCTCACACCCTTCTCATCCACACCCAGATGATGAAAAACTGTCTATGACTGGCTCTGTAGACAAGGGGGGACCAGTGGGTATAGTTCATCTCAACTTGCTTCCTTGTAAATATACTGGGGAGATAGGGACTGGATGGGTGGACTACAAAGTGGGTGCACAACTGGCTGGACTGTTCAAAGAATACAACAATTTGAAGTTTAAATGATGCCCAGCTAAGAGTGGTGTTGTGCCTTAGGTGTCATGGGTCAATATCATTTAAGAGCTTCACTGATGACCTACTTGATGGGAGAGAAGGCATCCTCAGCAAACTCACAGGCAATATCTCATAAGGCAGGGGATAGGGAGCTGTTGGTAGCCTGCAGGGTAGGGCTGCTGTTCAGAGGGACCTTGGTAAGCTGGAAAAGTAGGCCAACAGGAACTTCAGGAAGTTAAAAAATTTCAAATGCGAAGTCCTGTACCCTGCAGAGAATATCTCTGTGCAATATGGCAAGCAGGGCACTGACTGCACAGGGAACAGTTCTGCAGAAAAGGGCACATGGATCCTGGTGTACAACAAATTGAACATATATCAGCAAGGCATCCTTATAACAATGAAGGCTGAGTATTTGTCTGTGTTAATGAGAGCATAAATAGATCCAGGGAATTAATTTTTCTTACTACTTGGCACTTGTTAAGTTGGCCTCTGGAGTAGTATCTGGTTTTGGACCACCCATGCAAGTGAGACATTGACAAACTGATGCAAGTTCAGGGAAGAGATGGGTCTGTCAAACCTGTGCAAGGGAACGCTAAGAAGAGAGCTAACTTGCTTTCAACAAGAGTTGGACAGTCATTGCTTTCAAGAGAAGAAGCAGCCAGACTTCAGATTGCACAGAAAGAACAAAAGACAGCAGCTACAAGTTGCAGCAATGGGAATTTCACTGATCGAGAGGGGAAAAGAAAATCCACTGTGGCAGTAGCCCTGCAACAGACTACCTGAGAGGCTCTGCATTATCCTTTCATGGGGATTTTTTTTAACTTAGCTAAACAACACCTTGAGCAAGCTTTTCTGACTTTGAGCCCTGCTTTGACCTCCAACGGTCTCTTCCAAGCTGAATTATTCAGTGATTCTAAAAAAAACATTGACTTCTTTCCCTCCTTTTCATCCTGTTTTTTAGCTCAACCAATTCAAAGCTTACAGGGCAAAACACTATCATTAACAGAGACAACTTTAAGCACTAATTGGATAACCAGAACACAAGTTCCATTTCTAAATCAAAATATCATTAAGGTAGGTAACTGCTTACCTGTACGATTGCTGGAGGAAGGACATAGAATGGGAAGTTACTTACTCATGTAATAATATCTTGCTCAATCCAGCATGGAGAATTTTTCTTAGGTACAAAACATTAGAAGTTATGTATAAATATATACATGAGTTCCTGATGAGCTTTCCATTTACTACTTCATACAAACTGGTATAAAATCCCCACTGGAACAAGGCAGGGCTTCTGAAATTTGACAATAATGTTGCTTTTCTCTGATTTAAGCAACATTGATTTTGAGCATAATGACTCATATTCTACTCTAAAGTAGCTCCATTATTTCAGTATTATTATACTAATAGGAAAATCTTTTTTTCTCAGAAGAAGAAATAGTTTGACAACACAGGCTTACAAGATACAAAGTCTTACATCATTAAAAGCAGGCATCTATTGTAAAGCAATTGTAAGGTGAAGAACCTCTGTAAGGCTGATCCATCCTATCCTCAAATAAATGTCTAAGTTGAGAGGTACCCATCCCTATTCACTGAAAAAGGAACCTTGGAAGCTAGCCCATATTTTACACTTTAGTTTTAGATAACTACACAGAAGTGTTACAAAGATAAATTTCACTGTAGTGGTAGCAGTGAAGTGGTTTATGAAAAACTGAGTAAACTTACCAACCTGTTGTTCTCAAACAAGCAGTAAGAAGCTTTGTCTTCTCTATATATTGCTAAAATTAAACATAGGTAAGCTGCATTCTTCTGCATTTCTCCTTGATTATACCATTGATTTGATGTTGGTTGCTAGTGAAGCTTAATAACAAACTCAAGTATTTATCACCAGAATTGAGTGAAACCAGTTCACTAGCTTCGTTCCAAACCAGCTTCATAACACACAGGTTCTTCTTATTGTAATTTACATTATTTGCATCATTGGCAGTTCTCCCAACAATACTGGATTAGGCTGAGAATTGCAAGTCAAGCATATATTTGTTTTAGTATCACTTAGGCAATTATTCGTTGCAAGGAAGGATTTGCTTTCTCAGTTTAGATATGACTGTGGTTTAAAGACCCTTAAAAAAAAAATCTATTTGAAATTGAACTGCTAAATTTACTACTAGGCAGAAGTTCAGAGCCAGAAGTTAAGGGGTTGATTCATGAATGTGAGCCAAAAATGGACGCCCTTATATTGAGCCTGTCGAATGTATTGATGCTTGTTAACACCATATAAATCTTAGTTAATAGGTTTTCTAATTCTTTTTTTTTTGGTTGGTTGGTTGGTTTTTTTAATCCTCCATCGTAATCTGAAGTCACCACCTGTAAGGTGGCAGCAAAGAAAAGTAAATCTAGGAGTTGAAAAATGACCATAAACAAAACCGTTCCTTCACTCACTTTACATGGCCTCAGTATTCAAGATGGGTTTGAATCAATAGTTTTTTATTTGAAGTCAAAAAGCAAGTTTCCAGGTCAAGACAAGCATCTTCTAGTAAAGTTCTACCAAGTACATTCTTCTTTCTTACAGCATAGGAGGAAAGTTAATTTGTTTCCCCACTGCTATAAGTTTTAAGACCTAATTATTTCCTGTGATTCAAGATTTGAATAACATATTCTGAGGGATGTGGAAGACTACGGGATTCTGTGCACAGGTGTCACCTTCTCCCACATTATGCCTAACCATGGCTTCCAGTTGTCTTAAGACCTCTAGAATGACTGATAGGAGTTTTGACCTACATCCAGGGCTTAATTTTGAAAGCTGCCTGAAGCTATGCACTGACAATTAAAGATTATAAATAACTAAATTAGTAATCCTAACATCCCTGTTTATTTGTTTCCCTTTTATTCCTCCTGCACCTTCCCTTTTGTGTAAACAAAATACTACTTAATCAGGAACTGGTTTACCTTGGCTTTCTTTTTATAGTAGATTGGCATTACTGAACAAAGCAGAGATAACAGATGAGTATACTAATTGGAGATGTCAGGGCATTGGGGATTTCATTAATGACTGAGAAATGGACTGAGAAACATCAAACACTTCCTCTTGCCTCATCGTGCTCCTTGTCTGTGGAAAATTAAAAGCTGGTTAAGCCCTTTTATATTTTAATAAAGCTTAAAAGTTGATACCAAAGGAGGCATCTTGTCAGATCAGGTAATGTGGAGACTGAGTTTATTTGACAAACAAAATATTAGAATAGAACCAAAAAATAATCTGTGAGAGTGCTTTATTCCAAGACTGAATTTTACTCAGCCAAAAATAACCAAGATCTCTCCAGAGAAGAAATTGGCAGATAAGCTATCTGTACAAGAATATATTTTAATGCTTTGCAAACCTTTCAAGTCTCTTGGTCACTCACATAATGGAGGAATGGAGAGAGCAATACAGGATTTCATACAACCCTGCTGAAACAATGAACTGGGAGGCAGGACTCCTGGGTTGGTCTGTGAGCTCCACTGCTGTCTGACTGTCGGCAAAACACCATTCTGTTCCTAAACCACCACTCTTCCCTTTCTAATAATAAAACATTGATTCCCCACTCTCCTTTTTATAAAATGCTTTGATATTTGAAGAGAAAAAGCATTGCACAGGCTGGATTTTGCAAACCTTCAGTGTATATATCAGATTCTCTACAATGTGTGCTTTATTGGAAAAAAATCTGATTCACTGAAACTGATGGTTTTGTTGAAATACATCAATTGGACAAAAGTTCCCTCAAGTCAGATAGAATTGCAGACAAGTGAATGCGAAAGAGATCTCGTTCACCATTTTTCACTACCAGAGCTGCTCCCCTTCATCTGAATAATGGGTTGCAGGAGGCTGACTTGACAATCAGCTGGCTGAGATGCTCAGGTGGGTGCCCAGAATAAAGTTCTCCTTTGAATAAGGACAGAAAGAGATTAGGTCCTGCATCTCCCCATTGCCAGCTGTGCACATAAACTTGAGTGTCTTGGCATAGTTTGCTCTTGTAAAGTTTACAACTTTGGGCAGGAGATGAGGTCTCACCAACCTTTGTTTCAGGTGCACAATGAAAGGTATGGCTGAGTATCTCTTGGTTGAGTGTTCTCTGAAGGATCAACTCTTCATCATGCCAATTTTCTGTTACTATCCTTATTAATAGGATATGTGTTTCTACTCTGCTATGTCTAGGAGGTTCTAAGAAGAAACTACGCCCTTTTCTAGCCAGCAGAAATACTGAATGAATGCCTGCAAAGACAGAGATTTATTGTGAAATTTGGCCTGGAATGGAGCTCCATTCTATTCCAATGGAGCTGGAATTGGAGAGTTTAGTTTAGATAGCCCTGGATAGAGTTTCGTTACCTTTAATGTTTGTGTGGCATCAATATGAGCCAAGACTATTTATTCGTTATAAAATTCGTTGGAAAATAAGAAATTTTTTCATAAAGGTCTGTCTTAAGTTCAGAGGAAGTTTAATAATCAGATTTCAGTCTTCTGATGTTCTGTTTTGGTAATCCCTAGTTGAAATTATTTGTTGGATGCTCTTTTAACACAGGGTGATGTTACAAAGAACTCAGTTGCAAAGACTCAACCAGCAGATAAATTTGCTTCCAACTGTAGAATAAAATTAGATTTGTCCTCAGAAAGTGACCATTCAAAAAATCCTGGTCCCTGCTAAGAGTGAGTATTGTTCACGTTGTAAGTATCAGTCCTCTCTTCAAAGCACTGTTAAATCAGTTACAAACCCTTTCCTTTCTGAGGCAATGTAACAGATTTTGTCCCAGAACTTTGCAGAGATTATCCTCAGACCACTTCATTTTTTCAAAAAAAGGGAAAGTTCAGAGATTAACTAACCAATTATTTTCTGTCATGAAATAATAAACATTTTTAAAAGGAAATGCTTTTCAACTGAAAGTAATTTTGTCTGGGAAAAATGTTAATTTCTAATGGAGATTTTCAGTGAAAAGAATGAAATTGTAAAAATACATTTTGTTCCTTCCCAAAAATTAAAGAAAAAACACCTATCCCTTAAAAAATTCACATTTTTTTAATAGAATTCTTTCAAAACTACACCTGTTTGCTGGCTAGTTTAATGAGAAAAACAATATTTTTCCATTGAGGTTTTGTTACAGAATCAATTAAATCATATTGTTGAAATTAGTTAAAATTTCCTCAGATCTAAACTGGTACTGTGAAATCCTGTCACCAGTGAATAATATTGTTGCTTATAGTGAATTCTTATTGCTAACCTTTTTGACTTACAGTTCCAACTTTTACAGCTAGTTAATAATAACTACGTTAAAATCTATTGGAAAGATTAATAGTTATTTTGATGAGTCTTCCTCTATGAATATATTTTTTTCTTCTAATAATAACTGAAATGTGTAAAATATCCAACAGAGATAAAGAGAGAAGAAAAAAAGACCACACATCATCGAACAGTTTACCACCATGGAAAATATCACAAAATAGCCTGTAATTATGGAAAATCAAATATAAGTGAGCCCATAAAGCGAACTTCTTTCTTTCAACATGCAGTCAGGGGAAGAAAAAAAAAAACAACCCAAAACCACATGAGCTGAAAAATACATTAATGTTGTAATTCAACAAAGCTAAACTTTTTAAGACACGTAATTAAAACTTTCTGGGAGTCTAAACAAAGCTATAATTTTTTCCATACTGAATAAAAGTATGTAATAAAAACTACATAAAATAAGAAAACCCTAGTTTCGATACACTGGTGAGCCCGTAACTGTATCTATACATGTTCCTTTATTAACAATTTATGCTTCTTTTAGTATAATGCATTAAAGTTTCAGATGAAAATCATGATGCAAAGGAAAAACATCACTGCAAGCTACAAAACCAACAATTTCTAACACAGATGAGAGTATTGTTTTGACTTGCAGCCCTCTACACCTACTGTTTCCAGGGTTAATGTTTACAGGGACCATCTTTCTGGTACGCAAATTTAGTCAGGCCAAATATGGGATTTTGATACAAAAATGCAGCCCTTCCCAATGCAGGTTTTATCTGTATAGTATGAAGTGTTAAAGCACTGGGTTCTTTTAATATTTGTCTTTTACGATGCATATATAAACCACAGAAAAGGACAAAAAGCTCTCTACTCCTCACTTCAGAAATAACTTCATCTTAACTCTGAACTTTTATTGTCCTCCTGTCAAAAGGGGCTTTCTTCAAAGAAGGTGTTCCCAGCCATCTGTTCACAAGGGACATTGTCAGATGGCAAATTTGGTTGGGTTTTGTTGCTTTAATTCAGTTTCAAAAACTTCAGACTTTCCAAATCTGGCAGCAGATGCAGAGTAACAAATTTGTGTCTGTCAGCCCACCATTCCCCGACAAGATGCCTGTGAGCATGCTGATTATACATATGCAACTAATTAGGACCATGGTTAGGATAAATTAATGGATTGATTTACCAGTTAAGCGGCAACCTCATGCACACACAGAGTAGGAGACACTGCCCCATGATTTCCTGCTGTCTGAGTCTTGCCAGCCAACCTGGAGTGGCCAGACGTCCCATCTCAGTCACAGATTGCCTATTACAAGCTGTGAAAGGGGGAAGATACTTCAACAAGAGGGGGTGAGGGTAAATAGCACTCTTTTTTGACAGGAAGGGATGGCTGTTTCTGAGTGCAAAAACCATTTTGCTGCTTTGTTTCCTTTCCATGAAGTGCTAAAGGCCTCTGGCACAGTTTTAATGGCCCGTCTGGTTGAACATAAGCGGCAAACTTTTGGCAGAGTGTAGAAACCAACTCTTCATTTATAAAACCCTTTGTCTCTGTGGTGCCAACTATCCCTCACACGCAGTCCTCCTTACTTCAGCCTAATGATGAGCGAGGTCCCTGCACCGTGCTATGGCCAGAGAGGCTTGGTCAAGTCCAAGTGCAGCAGTCACCCTTTTGTGAGGCAGAAAGGTTAGGATGGAAGACACATGATCCACAAGGACAACGTGTCTAGTGCTCCTGGCATTTGTTGTTAAAGTCCGAAGTGGTACTTGCCAGACTGGTACAAGAGAAATGTTCCCTGCGTCGGACAGCAGGGTACATAACAAGCACTTCTCCTGTGTTGCTTCTGTGTACTCCTCCTAGGGTCAAAATGCAGCTTCCCTGGCTGAGATTCCACAGTCTGCAAGTGCGTTCCTCAAACATAGGGACTTGTACAGATTCCCCTTGGGGGGACCCACATTGATGCTTCAAGGGCAAAATTCCTCTCAGACTAAAGGAAATGCTAATGTAGGTCAGATCAGCCATATGCAAAGGGGATCTACTTCTGTCTATCAACTGGGTTCTAGAGGGACCTTTGTGGGTAAGTGCAGCTGCAGGTCTGTCTCCAGGCTTCCTGCCCTCTTAGCTCTGTGCCACAGAACTGAAGTCCCACAGAGGATGGACCAGAGGATGCCTGACAGGGAGAGCCCCAAGTGTTCTCAATAAGGTTGTCATGAAGCACAGAACGAGTATTTTTCCTATATGGCCAAGAGTGCAAAGCTCAGCTGTGATATATTCCACAGACACTCAGCCTTTCTCCCAACTTACAGTTCTAGTAGGGATTTGAGGAATCAAATATATTTTTGTGTGTACCGGACAGTGTGTATACACACACACACAGACTTGCATGTGCACACATGCAGGGGTCATATCCTGCTAACTCAGTTTTCCATTCTCACCAATAACTTTCTAACCAGCTGGTAATTAGAATGACCAGCTCCATTCTAATTTGACAGGAGAGTGATCTCACTGCTGATTCACAAGTGACAAAGAACCTTTGTAGAAAAACGCCTCTCAGGCCTCTGTTTATTCAATAAAATAAGTTAGTAAGTCAAGTAGGACAAATTCATGGTGACCCAGTCTTTGTTCTGCTCATCATGAAAGTATTTGCTTCTGATGATCTGGCATTGCTCACTGTTAAATTCAATGACCAGGAAGCCAATGGCTTTATCTAATTCGTTGTGTTTTGAGTAGGGAAGAGCAGCATTTGCAAATGGTCCATAGTGCTCTGATTTCACAAATCATATTTGGTCGCTAATGAGCAAACTCTCTCTGCAAATGAAAGAAACCATTATCACACCATGCAGGCCGTAGAACTGCATCTGCCTTTTTGCCCCAGACATTGGTAATTTCCAGTCAATGTTTCATCTGAGCAATGCGATGGGCAAAGCCTAATAAGGAGCAGTATTCTGTGTCCTTCAAAGCCGAGTCCTTCTGAGTGCAGCATTTCTAAAGCTAAGGCACAAGAATAAAAACACAATCTCAGAAGATGTGGTATACATTAAAGGCTTCACTAAATGCCTACTGAAAGAATAAACTTACCATTTCCATCTTTACTATAGAAGAGTGCTTATGTATATAGTTAGTGGGCACATTGTCCTGCACCATCCTACATGATCTATTTATTGGGGAAGGAGCTGTACATGTGTTAAAAATCACGTCAAAGTTTAAGTTTTGCACTGAAATGTCATATATTTGCAGCATATTTTAAAGGATTTAAAGCACTAGAAGGACTGCAAGGTGATTAGTAGACCCGTTTGCAGAATGATTTAGGAAAACACCTTCATCAAAGAATTTCTTAACTGCAGGCCGAAGATACATCCTTAATTGCTTTATTCAACCAGGTCTTCTACAGAAGTACTTGCCTATCTCAAAGTATATTAGACACAACCCAGAGTTAATTGAATTATTTGTAGGCTTCACATTACATCTATGCTAAAGGACATTGCTGAATCAGGGATTTAATGGGCAAACAGTTAAACAAAGGAATCATGTGCATGGCTTGAGCCAGGAAGCAGGAGGCAAGAATCCAGAGATTTTTTCACAGCTCTGTCTTTGGGAAAGTGATATTAATCTTTATACTTGTAATAGATTTTGAGCTTTCCTTATATACTGTTGTACCTCAGGCAGCACAGATATAATTAGAAATAGTAATCACATGTCAGCCTCATGATTATTGTACTTAGCAATTGTGAGATTTAGTTAATTAGTACGTTTCATGTGCTTTGGGGTCCTTGGACAATGAAGGTCATGTATCCACTTAGACAGATGTTTAGAAAAATGTAAGCCATTATTATTCAAATATACTTGAAGTCTTAAGTAGTATCAGTCAGTTATAGAGGTATGAGGACTGAGGCTGTGATAACCACTCCAGCTGTTAGTGTGGCCACCAGTTCTTAGAAAAGATGGATTCAACCTTTCCACTATCAAAATTACAATAAATAAAAATAAAAAATAAAATAAATTAAAAAAAAAAAAGAGGGAAAACAATGGCATTTAAAAGTTACATTTAAAAGTTAGGAAAGTTAGGACAAGCTGTGCTGAAGACAGCAGAGGGAAGACAGCCAGGTTGCTTGTAACAGGTCCTGGACAGAGATCCTTTGGTGCCTTGAGAGCATAGCCAAAGCTCTTCCTACAATTTGGGACATACATAAGGTTTATCTTTTCCATTTATCTCTCTAGCTTCTAAAACATGCAGGCTAACATTCCCACCTTTAGCACGGTGGGATACTGTGAAAGAATCTCTGTCTCACTTTTATACAGCCACTTACCTTGAGATTTTTCCTTGAGACTTTTCAGTCAAACGTGGTCAATATTAACCAAAGTATTCAGTAATGTCGGTGAGGGGAGAAATGAGAACAGGCAGACAGACACACTGGGGAGACCTTCTTTCCCTCAAAAAAAGCAATGAAAGTAATCTATTAACCTTTCTCTTCTTTATCCATCAGTGTTTCGAATCTCTTTGTCCTTTGAGTGACTATTTAACTTCATAAAAAAATGTCATATGCACTTGGTTTAGTTCCAGAATTCAGATTTTATGTTAAAACCAACAGAAAAAATGACCAAAAAGATAGGGAAAGACTTGCAGAGGGACAGAAACATTTTTAACATTTGATTTCCCAGCTAGTAAGCAACACTGGTTGCAAAATAAAATAGTGGAACAGCTCAGCAGAAAAAAATGTAACCAGTCAGCACCGTTTTCTCCTCCAGGACTAATATCTATAATGATAATCAAATGTGTGCAGGAGTTCATGGGGGTCCAATCTTAATTTTGGTGAAAAAGGCAAGGATTGCAAGATGCAAAACAGATGAAGGAATCAAATATCGATGGGCAGACAGCAGCAAATTCAATTCTTTGAATTTTTTCTATTTTTTGCCTCTTTGAGCCTTGGTCCTGGCTTATGCATATTAGTAGTCTACTTAAGCTCATCAATTTCTAGATTTTAGAATTGGAACAGCCCATTATTATCATCCAGTGTGACCCACAGAACACAAGCCAGAGAATCCCAGCCGATAATTTCTGCAGTTCAATGAGCTGCTTATTGACTTGATCCTTCAAAATGCTGAGCTTTCTGGCCTCAGTCAAGCCAAGCATTTGAAAGTGATCCACTTTAAGAGGGAGACAAGATGACTACCCACAGCTTAAAACTGCCCACAAACATGTCTTACTTGAATGGAGTCCAAAGTAGTTTCCTAATAAGGGACTTAATCCTTCATGGCCGTAAGGAGGTGATTTAGGCGGCAGTGCTGGACCCACAACCAAGACAGTTAAGAGTGCACACATATTCACTCATCTTACACAGAAAGGGTCACTTACAGGGCTGTTCAGAACACAAACTCAAAATTTGTCATTTCTCAAATGTTATTTTGTTGGAATCAAACCAGGTTTTCAAAATGTGTCAATCAATGCCACTGTGGACAGAAAAATTCCTAAGACCTTGAGAAGACACCTTGGATGGTTCCAGTGATCTTGAAACTCACCCAAACCCCAACCCTCTTACTATAGAAAGGAGCATTTTAACAAAATTCCACTTCATTAAAGCTTTGAGTTTAATTCTAATGCAGAAATAGAACAATGGTGAAATCTCTCAAGTCATTTTAGAAGGGAATCACCAGACTCCTGAGAAAGCAGATTCCTTGTTTCCTTTCTTCTCTGCCCTTTTAAATGGGTTGTACTCACTTACTGCTCTCTGAGACTGTGCCTCTTGCTTTCTTTGAGCACTTTTACAAAAACAAGAAAGGAAAAAATACTTGTCATTCTTTAATCCTTGAATTCAACAGACAATCTGGGATTCCAGTCTGAAATGTCAAACTGCTTACGTCCACCTGCAGAACAAAGTTGAATTTTCAAATCTTCTATTTATTTATCTATTTGGCTGGGTTAAAAGTTATCCTAGTACCTGTCATATTCCTTGTTAAAGCCCTTTGGTGAAAGGACTTTGAAGCACTATTCATAAATCTCATTCTTAAATAACATTCCTTTGAGGTAAGAAAAATAAAAAAGACAAAGCTCTCTATTTTTCAGTGCTCATTAGATTTTCATATCTGGAATGAGCATGGGGCTTTAAAAGGAGCAAAAGGAAAACAGCAACTCCAATTGCCTGCAATATCTCAAGCACTGTCCCTATGTATGCATTCAGTTCCCATCCTAAAACACCACACTCGTGTTTGGCACAAAAAACCATGGGTAACCTCTATGAATCAGTTGTGAGATTTGTCCATCAGAAATATCATGGTGTACATATGTAATGGTTTGAATTCAGCTTCTTCACATGTTATTGTCCAAAGGCCAGTATCCTCTCCCAGAAAGTCCCTGTATAATTTACACAGGGTACTTTGTAACTGAATGTCTCCAATTTGTTTGCCTTATAAAATGGGGCATATTACCTCTTGAAGATCTGATCTCTCTTTGGACTCCAGAGGAAAGTCAAAGCCACACTCAAGACATAAATACTCCAGAGAACTGAAGCTAGTGAGTTTATTCCTGTTTCCTTCAAAAAACCTCACAACTGTCTTCAGTTTCAATTGAATAAAAACAACAATAAAAAAACCCAAACAATAAAAACCCTGCAATGAACTGTTTTCCTTTTTCTCTGCTATTTTTAAAGACAGATGCTCACTTGATGTGAAAGTTAGAGCTAGTTTACATTTCTGAACATGAAACATCTCCTATGATAAAATTTGAAGAAATAAAAAGTTATTTCAACACTCTACTTTAAATAAATTGAAGAAGTTTCATTTTAAAAAGATAAAAACGTTTTATGTAATCTTCATACTGTAGTCACAAATTCATGTTACTAGAGTATATAAACATTATTTACTTCTTTAAAAACTATACATTAACATCTCTTTTCAAAATTCAGAAGTTCAACGTTTTAAAAAGCATTTAGAAAAAAATAATTCATGAGAAATACCCACATTTCAGTTTTTCATTTTGAACAGAATAGCAGAAATTGCCGAAGAAAAGAAATACAGTTTTCAGATCAGACTTTATATGTTGTGGGTAGCGCGGCTCAGATTTCAGAGACCAGCATAAAAATCAATTCTTGTCATGTTAGCATCTGTGCATTTAGCAATCACCTCTTTATTTGGGCTCATAACAAGTCGGGGACAGGCTTACTTCCACAGTGGTCTGAGAGCACAGCTCCATTAACAGAAACAGTGAGTTAATGGTGTCACAGCATAACAAGTTATGGCTCGTCAGTGAGCGTCAATAACTGCGTGTAATCTCTGCGTCTGTGGGTGTTCATAGCTTTTTGCAATCGGGATGAAAGGCCTGATTAGCAGATGCAAACCTGTCAGTTCCTTTTTACCAACTGCTTTCTCATGTCATTGATCCTTCAAGGCATTCCTTAAAAATCCAACCACTTCAATAAAATCAGGGGGTGAGTCAGATGGAACCATTTTTCAAAGTATTTGTTGACTTCTACTGTAAATGTCAATTGTTCCTGAGAGAATGGTCTCCTCATGAGGAGCCCAGCGTCTCCTAATATCCTGCTTAACTTGAATGACAAAAAACAGAGAGAAAAAAGTAAAAAGCCCAACCTTTGACACTCCAGACCAGTGGGAGTTTAACATCATGAGGTTTATAGCATATTTATTTTCCTTGCCACTGTAATGGTCAGTGGGCTTGCATAACTGTGCAGGGAAAAAGAATCCCAGCAGAAAAGGTCCCTCAGTTCTCCTCAGTTTTCAGGGCTGGTTCAGCACTCCTCAGTGAGAGCAGGCTCTGTATTCACCCATGTGCAGCTGAGCCAGGGAAGGAAAAGATGGAGATGGCAAGAAGCTGGAGGGAACCAGCCAGTAATGTTGTTTCAGGTGTATTTTTTGCATTAGCTAAAGTATAAAGTAACCTTCTCCACATGTCTGCATTGAAGAGGGAAGACACATCCAAGATGGTTTTAAAGCAAAACTGATGGCAAAACTAAGGACCACCTGAACGTTCCGTGAGTACCAATGTGAATGCTAAGGCAATTGCTGCTAACACTACCATCAGCTAGATAGGTTAAAATTAGCTGAAATACTTCTGACTTCAGCAGCAATTTCAAGAACAAATGGTTATTTGCAATGTATCACAGCAGCTGCACTGTAGCTGGACCCAGCTCTTTGTCACTCCACCCTGCCTCCTCACTGAAGCTGGTCACTGCTCTTTTTCCTGTAACTGCTCCCTTCCACCTCAGGCCCTTTCATTACACATGAGCCTAAGCTAGGTTATCCATATGGAAAGCAAAAGTCATTCCATGTCCACAACATGGGTCTTGGCTCAGAGTTCATTTGGGCTGGAGTCCTTGCCATTTTTCTATGTCTCAGCCTTCATGCTCTGGTAAGGATCATGTTTGGAAAGGTGGGGACGCATCTCAGGGTGATCTGAAGAGTGGGAACAATGGGTATAAAGTGAGTCTTCTCTTTGTTCATGTTTTTGGATGGATAAAAAAGGGTTCCTTCATTTGACATCCCAACACAAGAGCAAAAATATCACGGTTCCCTTCAGGAAAGATACATAGCAGCAGGGTTTGCTGTAACGTACCACTAAGGAGTCATCTTTCTCTGATATGTTAGGAATAATAGCAGCAGACCCACCACATTCCCAACCAGGCATTATCTGGATGAGTTCATTCTGCTGCATCCTTCTTATTGCAGCAGCAGTAACAACAATGTTGCTCTGATGATTCCCGAAGTTGATTTCTTGATGAGACAGAGAAGGCAGCTCTTGTGTCAGGCTCTGTGTAGAGCCTGACAGACCTCTGTATATTTCATATTTGTGAATTACATTTCAAGTTTTTCTTTGCTTTCATGAAGAAGTAGTATGTATTTCTTTTTATCAGCAAGTATCACAGCATTTTACTGAAAAAAAGACCCTTCAGGGTTATGAACATAGAGAGTGAGTTACAAGACATGTCCCACATCACTGGACAAGCAATCAGAAGAGAAAAAGCAGCATTTCTCCTCTGCCAAGTGCTTGTCCTGTGCAGATGCCCAACCAAACCTGGGATTTTGTCATGTAATCAATCCTCTGACTCTGGGAAATAAATAATGAATGTATAATGCCTGTGGTTTTATGGAGCTTTGCTACCAAAGTCTGCTTTCATCTCAGGGTATGTTTCCAGAACTTCTTGAAACCCAGCGTGGTGCAGGCTGCCATCAGAAGAGGTGGTTTCCCCCTGCAGCTGTTTGTTCTCTCCTTGTGTTGGCCACACGTGGTACATACCACACCAGCTGAGGCCACTGCCATAGCACAGGTGGGAGGTGGAAAAGCCAGTTCTTGGACAGCAGCTCTGACAGCAATTGCTTTTGGTCTGAAGGTAAACTTCATCCAAAACCATGTGTTAGGTCTTTACCACATGTTTAACCCCTTTGGTCCAAAAATAGTAAAAAAACCAAGCAGCACAGAGGCCTGATTCAAATGAAGCTTTGTTGGTGACAATGCCTTACAGGTATCCACTATAACCATGGACGTCAGTGAATCAGTCACAGAAAAAATACTTTTGCATGCTCAGTGAGACCTGATAAAACTGACTGACTGACTGTTCCCTTCTGGGAGAGTGAGTGTGCTCATCTTCAGCTTGCAAAAAACCCCAAAATATCTCATGCCACTATCTCGCATGGGTAATAAATCCTGGGTTCAACAGGCTTGTCATCTGGTGGTGAATCACCACCCATCTTATAATGAATGGCATTAATTTGGTTTTGGAGGAACAGCATTTGCATGTTACATCTCACGGGGTTATAAACAAAGAATGAATCTGATACGTGCTGTACAGACAGCTCGCGTGGGCAAACAAAGCAGATTTTATTCATGGAGGAAATCCCAGTGGGAGCTGGGAATCTGTGCTAATGCCAGTTAATCTCAGGGTTTAGGAGCTGGAAAAGAACAAGGGGAAATAGTTTAAGAACCTGTCCCAGCTGGTGGTAGCATCTGTGCTTTGGGAGGATATGTACGCACACACTCATCCCCACCCTGCCCACACACAGACACACACACACCCCCCAAGAGCTTCAGAAATGCTGTACAACAGCACTTCCTGTGAAGTCAGGGGGAACATCTGTTCACTTGACTTTTTATCAGTTAGGCCCACTTTTGGGCACAGCATATATACATGTGACGCTTTGTCCTCTTCTACCCTCATTGTCTTCTCCGTCTTGGAGCCATCTCCCTTCCTACTTTTCCCAGATTACAGGTGTTGTTGCAGAGAAGTGTTTTGCCTCAGTCGCCTTCTTGCATGGCAGCGGGAAAAGGGCAAGGAGAACAGCTAAGGCATCTTTGGCTCCCTGTTGGCCTTCCTGTTCTGCCTTTGCTAAGATTGTGAGTATGAGGGTTCAGTGTATGTGTATATCCATATATGTTATGTGATGCGGTGAAAAAACATGTTACAATACGTGGGACCCCCACCATCTATGTCTACTCCTCTCGCAAATGCAAAATCAGGATGGGAAACTGTTTGCATCTATGGAGCTGAGTGTGGAACAGGACGGGTAGCTGAGGTCTCTCAAAAAACCCAAGCTATTTGTGTGTCACTGTAAAGTAGGCATTGTCATACAGACATATACAGCAGTTATGCACACACACATACACAGAGTGAGCTTTTATTTTTTATACTCCTTTTAAAAAAAAAAAAGATCTAGCACTATGTCTTTGAGTTAAAAACAAACAGGGAAATGAACACAAAGACAGTCATTTAAAATTGAAATTATTTTTTTTACTGCCTCTCCATCACTTCTGTTCCAAGTAGCTGTTGAACATTACCCTGTCAACTCTTCAAGTATTTAACTACAAAATACTCTTCATAAATAATGTAGGCAGATTAACTAAATGGTACATAATTACTGCAAATTTAGAGTCCCGTTGCAGAATATATTTTATCCATGATTACAGTGCTTACAGACTTTCCAAACACTCTCTTGTATATTTGACAGTAAGCCATGGGAAAATTTCAGCTGTCTATAACTGCTTTTCAGAATCTATAATAACTTAGATTAACATGTTATTAAAGACTTTGATTTAGGAAACACCTAATACATTTTTCTATTTTTTTCCTTCAACTTAAAGTTTAAAAAAAAAAATGCACAAGATTGGACTTGTAAAGTGGAAGTTTTCAAAGTTGATTGCAGGTTCACAACTCTGCAACAAGGTACTTTCACTCTGGCAGAGACTCAAACGAGACAATTAACAAGAGCAACGAAGCAAATCAAAGAGAGAGTTGCAGGGCTTTTTAATTGGTGCTTCAGAAAGCCAAAGTTCCCTCTATACAGAAAAGACAGGAGCCAGGGAGTAATTGCCCAGCCATTTCTGTAAAAAGAGCTTGAAATCTCAGTTAAATAAGATCTTGATCTTAGCACAGGAAGGTCATGATTCTCTGGAATTGTAAAAATGTTCCTCCCCTGCAGTGGTCCATTAGTGATTTGAAAGATTTTACACTGGTCATTACAAGGTACTGAATGAATGCCAAAATAAAAGCTAAAATGTAGACTCACTACAGTTTCTGTTGTGTAATAGGGGAAAATCTCCACTGACTGCAACAGCAGCTGGGCCTGTTTCTACTGGTAATGAAATAGCCATCTTATATCTAAGCACTTAAAGTCTTCTCTGTGTTGACGCTCACAGTACAAATGTGATGTGGGTAAGGACAATATATCCACTTCTGATAGTCTGAATAGAGGTTGAGTTACTTGTCCCAGAACAGCAGATGCTTTTCAGACTAAGAAGCTGTCATTAAGTTTCTAGAGTCCTGGGCAGGCAACAAAAGCACCATTATTTGACCAGGGTCCAATGTTGTATTCTGTCCTCAAAAGTGTACCAACGTAAAAGTTTCAGCAATGTAAGCATAATTCAGTTTTGTTCTCATTCCCAGGCCAGCTCACTTCAGCATTCACTCTGTGTGCCTTCTCCATTCTCCCCATACAGCCCGGGAAAGTAAAGGCAGCAGCGGGCAGATTGCCTTTAAAATCAGCAAAGCCTTGAGTACCTGTTGCTATTTGGTGCTTTCAGTGTCCAAGTTAGGATGGTACCATGCAGAACTGTCTTGTTCCCATCCCACTTTTGTTGCTCATTACCAACTACCTACTCTGCATATGCTTCAAGTTGGCCAACCTTCTTCAGAAAGAAATCCTGGCTTGAGTAAGGTGTAGGCCTGCAGGGAGTAACTTATAGAGCATTTCCATTTCCTCTTGAATTCAGTGGGAATGTGGAGTTCAAAATTCCCTTCTCAACTGTGCATTGACCTCAGTGTTGTTCTTCACTGCCTTGGTTCTATGAACACTCTCATGAACTCATGAGCGCTTCCCTTGGTACTGGAGGTTGGAGGAGTGAAGGAGCTCAGTGTCTCACCATATTAGTCAGCATGTCATCGAGCCAATGGAAGTAGGATCAATCCTACACAGAACAAAACTCCATCCCTTATTTGCTCTTAACCTTGAGGTTCTTATAGCTAAAACAACAGTAATGGAAAGACCAACTTCTGCATGTATTAGATGGACATGAGGAAAGAAACTGGAAAACTTCTGCCAAACAAATGATTTCTAGGCAACGCACCTCTTAGAAAACATCAGGTTCTCAAAGAGATTCATTTGCATTGTGTTGGAAAAAATGTTCACACTGTTCCCAGGGCAACCTCTCCGATATATTGCAGGGTAAGGACTTCAGAGGTGCACTGGGAAAAAAGCAAGTCTGAAATGGATTTTCAACCTCAGTCACTGCAACAGATAACGATAAATTTGGGCCTGTCTTATCCACAGGTATTTGCCCTTGGTCAGCAAATATGGAGACTTGGTATGTGGAACCCATACCTTGAAATGCTGTGCAAATAACTTCTAGACAGGCAAGTCTTGTTTAACATAAAGAAGGAACTTATTGGTATATGGTAATTTGAAAGCTCATTTCCCATGCTGTTTCCCATGCAGTACTGGTAAAATAAGGTTGTTGTTTAAGGTGGTGTTTAGGTAATCCTCCTTCTATGGGCTACTTTTTACATATAATCTTGGAAAGTCATTTATTCTCTCTGTGCTTTAATTTTTGATGTGTAAGATAAAGGCACTATGATTATCTTCATGTAGCCCTGTTTAGATCACAACTAGATCAGAAAGAAGAACAGATCTTTTATTCAGTGGTTGACTTGAAAAAACAGAAAAAAATTGCTGTAGATTAAATAAAAATGGAAATATCTTCTTTGTCTTTTTTATTTTCCATAAAAGCCATCCATAGATATTGTGTTCAGTCCCAAGAAAAGTGATTCATTTGGTTTGGGATTTAACCAATTCTTTTTTTCTTTTTTTTAAAAATACATTTTAATACATTTCATGTTACCAAGTCTTCGTTTAAACCCCCCCCACTCATAACATTTTCTTTTAAAATTCCCAAAATGTGATAGCTTTAGCATCCAGAATAGTATTTTTCATTTTAACAGTAGTGAAGCGATACAGTTTTATTTTTAAAAATAAATTATCCACAAACCTTTTAACTTTTCTTTCAGTGCAGAGGAGAGCTGCTGATACTATCTGCCAAATTTGAAAGAATTTCACAAATAATTGTGGTCCTTCTGGATTTCATCTTCTATTTTTTACCTGTTTTTTCTTGGGCCCAGCTCAATATACAGTCCCTAGTACAATGAGTACCCAGCCT